>PVKS010005526.1:0-84587 GCA_004027875.1 Aplodontia rufa | reverse complement strand
ACTAGCTGCTACTCTATTTATCCATTACAACAGCCAATAGGGTACAATGCAAACACCTTTCTCCAATTGTAACAAATGAGTGGCCGAATAGCTTAGTCATGCGGTCAGGCAATTTGCTAATTACAAGCCAGCTGGACCCCTTAGAGTTGTTTACCACCAATTCTTCTACAAGCCAGCTGAGCCTCATGTTCCCAACATTCCTTCAACCATCTCCCATCTTTATTTACATCTTCTGAAAGTTAGGAGACATCTGTAAGAGACACGGGAGTCACTGGAGGTAGGAGGCAGGTGCACGGGACTTCAGGGCATCTTGTTGCGCCAACAGATGCCCAGGGCTTTCTTCAAACTTCGGGAGAACTCTCCTCATCCTGGCACTGGCACCTCTTCTTTCTTAATCAGCAACACTGATGGAAACAGGTCATCCTGCCAGCATGGACCTCCCCATGCCTGGCTGCCTCCTCTCACTGGTCTGTCTGAGTTCAGGCTCTCACCTACGCCCCAGCACTGAATGCTACATCAAACTTTGCACCTTGCATGGACCCAAAGGCTTCCCTTGGAAAGGTCCCAAGGCTGCACAGCAGTATTTGGACCCAAATGACTTAAAGGAACATCCATAGAGAAAACCCATCATGACTTAAGAACTCTGAGTCCAAGAGAATAAAACAGAAATCACAGTAGGATGACTCAAGAGGGAGGCATATGTCAGTGTGGACTGTGAGATGAATTCAGCTGACAGTGACATGAAATTTCATCAATTAAATTTAGAATAAATCAAATTGCACAGTGAGAAAGTTTTCAATCCTGCTTATCAGGGAAAAAAGAAGGTTCCAATTTGATGACACTATTTCTCTAACAGCCATGCATGCCTTGCAGATAACTATATCTGGTACCTGTCCATAATTTTATAATCCAATAATATGTTCTTTTCTTCTCCCTCTCTCTCTCTCTCTCTTCATGGAAAGCAATACTAGTTTTCCAATTATGGGCATGGTATAAAGTTTCCTTTTAAAATAAGTGGAAACTTAAAGGGGTACAGACTCAACTGGTATGAAATGTGCTGAGTAAATCAAATGAGAATCTCACAGACATCGGCACTGGGGAGGAGGCTTTTATCACAGCTATGCACGTGGCTATAGGAGTGACTGAAGGGAAATGCTGGAAAACTTGTTTCAGATATGAAATAAGCAAGTCAGAGCAGGACTAAGTGCTTTGCATCCTGGAAGCAGAATGGCGCTGTGAGGCTCAGGCATGGCACATGCTAGACTTTTACCTTGATTAACAGGATATCATCTGGGCGAGACACTAATAGCTTTACCCACAGCATCTACTGCACATTTTCATGGCCACTGGACCTCAGTCTCTGGCTAGACACAATGCTATCCAGACCAAGCATCCAAGTTTCCATTCACTTCCATCTTGGTATGGTGGGGGGACTAAGTCCTAGCCAGCAAGATGAAATGGAGGTGTTTGTGCAAATTCAAGGAAATTGCCTCATAAGAAAAGCATATGTACACTTTTTCTTCCTTTCTGACATCCTGTTGTTTGGTACTGGGATGCAATGGCTGGAGCCCTAGGAGCTTTCTTGGGCCATGAAAATGAAGCTAAATGTAGCAAAGCTGGAGGCAGCCTAAGAAGCTGATAGCTTCATAGATCTGCCACACCTCTCTAGGACCTGGTGCCTCCGCATTTTTTGCATGTGACAGAAATATTTATATTGTGTTTAAGACTTTTTGGTTTATAGTCTCATTCTCTTATGTGCCACCAAACTAATTTGAAATGGTATTTGAGCTTTGCCTCTTACAGAATCCTTTAGCATGTACAAAGCCATAGAACACCCACTGTTGTTTGAGCCTCACAGTAAACTTGAGAGATATGCATGCAAGATCTTTTCTTTAGCATCAAATAAAAAGACTGTAAGTTCCACACTGGCATGAGGTCAGGGGAATTTGTAAGAACTAGGACTTCTGGCCTGGAGCCACAATCAATCTCAACTTCCAATAGAGCTGAGTCAGGCTCATCCTTGATCCAACCGTTCCCCAGCTCCTGGGGCAAACTATTCAACTAGGGTCTGGATTTTCCAAGCATTCGTTGACTTAGCAGACAAGTTTGTACAAGATTAAATGAAGCTATCCCTGCCTAACTTCTCCCAGTAATATCTTACCCTAGTCATAGTTTAAAAACAAGTTTACTGCTTTCATTGAATGTTAGATTATGAAAGTGCCAAGTGCAGCCTTTGGGCCATACCAGCCACTGAGGTCATGGACACTCCTGTGTTTTCTGCCTGTATTGGTGAACATCATTTGCGCAGCAAATCTTCCAGATGTATACGGAGTATAGCTGTTTGCTGGTGCGGGTGTGGATCAACCCAATGATTGCAAATGCTAAACAGACCACGGAGCAACTCCTGGCCCCCTCCTTGCTGGCTCCCAGCTTCCTGGAGCATTTTTACTGCTGACCTTGATGAAGCAATGAGAGTTTGCAAATGATTAAGTGATACTAAATCCCAGGTAAATCCTTGAAAACAAAAAAGCTTCATCAAAAGCAGATGAATACATGACACAACTGCCTGATCAGCCCGAAACAAAACCAAGGAGGGTTGAGCTGTGGAACAATAGGCCTGTGAGCAGCGCAACAGTGAAAGCACACAGGTCATTGAAGACCGCACTCCAATGCGAGGGGGCCTCCTGGATGTGACTTTAAAGGCTGGGATGAATTAGCAGCATATGTAGGGGCTGGGAATTAATCCTCCTAATGGGCTCCATATTGTTCCCTTCCTCATTAGTGTTCTTTACCCAGTTTGTGGCCTCCACATTTCAAGAGAGATGTCAAGACCTGGAGATGGTCCAGAGAAAAGCAATAAAAATGATAAAAGGGCATGGAAAGAGGTCTTTTAAAAGGTGAGCAGAGAATTAGAGACTAGAGAAGACAAGGCCACAAGTGACCTAACCATGACCTTTGCCAGAACAAAGGTCAGAAGCATCTGACCCCAGAAAACTTGCTCCACTCCCTAACTCCATCCAATGAAACCTAACATAAATGTATTTTGAAAAAGTGTCTTTTAAAGTTTATTTTTTAATTTCATCCAGCTGGTGTTGAGTTAACCCAGCCTGAGTCAAAATCAAGTACACAAACATTTGCCTCTGGAAAGGTATCTCTGCCAGGTATTGTCTCTCGAATTTGGATTTCATCCTAAAATTAACGCAGAAACTCTCTGAGTCTAAATTCTTCAATAAAAAGAGAATGAAAGAGACATTAGAATTCCTGGTAAAGTTAAAGAACATCCTTCAGAGAGGCACAAGTCAAAGGAGGGAAGAAGGTAAACCAAGTCAGATATTTAATGGATGAGCTGCTGCCTGTGATAGGCATGGCCACTGAGATGAGTAAGCCACTGTGCCTGTTATAGTTTTGGCCTGGAATGTCACTGAATGTTCCATATGTTAAAGACTTGGTCCCCAGGATGGCACAATTGGGAGGTGGTGGAACCTTTAAGAGGTGGGGCCTACTGAGGGGTCTTTAGGTCTTTGGGGGCATGCCCTTGAAGGGAACAGTGGAATCCCTGCTTTCTCACTCTCCTTTTGCTTCCTGGCCATGAAGGAAACCTTGCCACAAGCCCAAATAAATGGGGTCAATTGACTGTGGATTTAAACTGCCAAAACTGTAATCTAAAATAAACCCCTTCTCTGAATAAGCTGATTATCTTGCTTCATGGTTGTAGTGATGGAAAGATGACCATCAGAAATCCCATCCTGAAGTCGTTACAAGTGAGCTCAACAACAAAGGAGTGTCAGATTGGAGACTGAGGCATGGTGCCAGCAGCGCAAAGATGAGGAGCACAAATCCCTTCTGGGAAAGGTGGCTCTTATCTAGTTCAATGAGGTATCCACCCTCTCATTAAGAGCTCTTTGAAGGTAAGCTCCCTACCCAGGTTGCATAAGCAATGAGTAGAGAGCGAAACGCCAACTCCAGGGTAATGTTCCATAGCAACATAGCCAGGAAAATTTTGAGAAAACAGTTCTTAAAATATTCCATATAATCCATTTAAAGTATTGTCTTCTCTTAGCTACATAAAGAGAAACAGATGTCATAATAATCAATAAGTGAGCACTTATTGATCCCCCATAAGACCATGGAAATATTCATGTGGAAACCAAGCCATATGACTCTGAGTGATGAGGATCCCCTTGAAGAGAATTGCACAGGGAGGACAGGGATAGTGAAAATCATTCTGAGGCATCACAGAGATTCCAAATCCTCCTGCTTTATTTTTCAGAGGTCCATGTAGGGCCCAAAGAGGTGAAATGATTTGGCCCATAGAAAAGCAATTAAGTGCTCCAAGTGGTCTTTGAATTCTGAGTTCAATGTTCAATGTAGTAGTGAACATACCAGGTTACAGATGGCAGGGACTCACTGAGAATGCCAGTCAATGAGGATTGTGGTCATCTACTCAGAGAAAGCAAGGGGCCTTGGGGAGAGGAAATCCAGAAGTATTGAAAAAAAAATTATACTGAACAGGATAAAACTGTAAGGTAAAGATGCAGGATAATCTGATCCTTGATAATTTTTCCCTCCTGTTCCAAATATATGAAAGTTAATCAATAAGACCATCAATATTTGCCTTTTGAGTAATTAGCCATAATGAAGGCCACTATGAAATTGATAATACAGTTGTTCATGCAGCTGCAATCTCTCTGGTCTTGCTAAAGACGTAAGAACACAATAATGCAATAGCTACTAAAGGGCATTATGGTTTAGATATGGAAAGGACATCAAGGTGACCAGAGGGAGGTAGTTTGGGGTAATCTAATCTGAGGGGAACCTTCGACTTCCAGGAGAAGTCCAATTAACCTGGGGCTTAAGTGAAGAGAAGCGTGGAACCATGGGGAACCCAAAGGGGGGAAACCATGGTCTGGCACCAGTTTTGGCTTGTTCTGTCATTACACTTTTGTTCTTGATTGTTTGACGATGAACCCCTCCTAGTTGTAAGACCATGTTTATCGAATAAAAATTTAAAAAAAAAGAAGAAATGTCCCCCAAAAGCTCATGTGTGAGACAATGCAAGAATGTTCAGATCTGAAATGATTAGATTATGAGAGTGTTACCTAACAGTGGATTAATCCACTGATATGAATTAACTCGGTGGTAACTGTAGGCAAGTAAGGTGTAGCTGGAGGAAGCAGGTAATGAGGGGCATGTCTTTGGGGTTTATATTTTGTCTCTGGTGAGTGGAGCCCTCTCTGCTTCCTGGTTGCCATATGCTGAGTTGCTTTCCTCTGCCATGCCCTTCCACCACGAAGTTCTGCCTCACCTCAGACTCAGAGCTATGGAGTCAGTCAGTCACAGACCAAGCCTTTGTAACTATGAGCCAAATAGAATTATTTAAGTTGTTATTGTCAGGTCTTTTGGTCCCAAGAATGCAAAGCTGACTAGAACAAAAGGTGTTACTAACACAGAGATACAACATTGTGAATGATGCAATATTGATTTTGACAGTAGAGTCAGGAAGTTTGGAAGCAGCATTTATGCCCTTGTTTTCAGAAGGGCAAAACTTCCCAGCAAAATAATTCTCATCCGTTCCTACAACACCCTCTGCAACAGATGCTGGTGCTTGCCTTCCTGGCAGCCGTCCCCTTCCTCCTTCAGCCAAAACCCTGACTTTGAACTGGAGCCATGGACTCTGGTCAGGGAATGAGTCAGGATAGCAACACCATTGCCCTTTGCCAGATGACCAAGCTACCAACCTGCCCCGTGATTAGGAGCTACCATGTGATCCACTTCTTACCAATGACACTTACAGAAAAATCCTCCAATTTGGAGGTTAGCTTCATTACAACACTCCAGACTTGCCCACTGGATGAATGTCTCTCATCCAAATGCCTTTCAAGGTCACCCCGTGTGGGGCACAATACCCCAGCCACCCATTTTTCATCTTGTACCTACATAGTAAATCAACTCGTGCGAGATCTAAGTCGGCATTCTGTCTTTTCTGATGGCCAGTCCTGGAAAAGTCATGCATAACTATGGGTGTGAGCTCAAGGAGATTCAGGATTATGATGATGGTGGGTGACATGGGAACCTGAGCTATGCTTGTGCAACTTACTATGCCCTCTGGGCTTGCATGTACTCAGACCCAGATGCACCACTTCCATGTTATGACTTACTGGGTCAGACAGAACTCAGCTCATTGTGGGAAGTTCTGGATACATGGTGACTTGGGGTCTAGTGATAGCTGCTCCATCTGTACAAGGGCCAATAGCACGTCAGGATCTATATTGAAATGGTCACTAATACTCCCATGCAGATGCCATGGTCTTGATCCAGAATTATAGTTGTCTACATTATGATTCTCTATCTGGGGTTGCATAAGCTATGAAGTATCTCCTTCCACTATAGTTACTAGTGTGACTATAATTTATGTCCTAGTGTAGGGTAAATCATGGTGGCCTCAACCAGCAACCTGCTCTGAGCTCCGCTCAAAGCTGAAAACATCCCAAGACACTCAGTAAATGAATTAGTCAGTATTTCCAAGTGTAGGATATGCTTCCTCTTGATCCAACATCTGAAGACTCAATTCCATACATACTCTCCTGAGTCCTGCTCATATAAGTTTACTAGAACCCACAGCTCATTTGTGATATTGTTCCTTTTTTCCCTTGCAGTTCCTGCCCCCACTGGACCATCTGAGATTGTTGCTGAATCTGACTTATCAGTCTAAATGCCAAGTCAAGAAGTAGAAATAGACCCTGGGGATAGTGGGTAAGGGAACCTTTTATCTTGCAGAGATCTTTGCATCATCTGTAAGTAAGGGAGGAGTGCTCGACTTTAATAAGGATGAATGTGTCTATACCATAGGTGCAGAGGGTTCCAGAGAATCTGGAAGTTTAGGAATTTGGAGTTATGATGATCTAATCCCAAGTCTCAGGGTCCCCCATCCTTAATCTAATCATAACCCTGGCCCTTGCATATGAGACCTATCTTCTCAGTGGCTGCCTGCTCTCATAAGTGAATCTCTGGTCTAATCCTAGGCTTTTCCTGCCACCTGGCTGGAGCAAATAGGTCTTTTGAAAACCAGCCATAGAGGCCTTCTTGTTTTCACACTTTGCTTTTCGTTGTCTTTCTCCAATGCATGAAAGCCCCATCAATAGCCATCTAATTCCATAGTCCTTATTATTAGTAACTTTTAAACTTGTACCAAACTCTTAAATGCCTTAGATATTGTACCTATCACATATTTTCTTCCTCTAGCATCCCAGCCCAGTCCACATCTGTGAGATATGCAACATTCCCCATTCCTGGGGCAATCAAGACTCCACCTACCAGAGATGAGTTTTCAGTTCCGGCTGGCTAGTAGGGCTCCAGTTCTAAAATCCTATTTTAGAATTTGTTTTGTTAGTCCACTGCAGACACCAACTGCTACTGGTCAAACTTCTCAGGAAGCAGACTTTGAGATGAAGTATCACATCCAGGGAGGGCATTGGGCTCTTGCAAGGGTTCGCAAAGAATTTCACAGGGAGAGGTCAGAGGTGGCTCTGAAGTTTGTCCTAAATAGAGTCAAAGTTACCAGGTCTTCACACTCCTCCATCAGTCTTGAGATGCAAACTTCCCTAGGGAGGATATCTGGCCTGCACTTGGTGAGAATGTTCCCTCTCCAAAAGTACTGGACAACCTCTAGAAAGACAGATGCTGAGGAAGCCAGCAGGCAGCACCCTTAGCAGATGGGCAAAGAGCCCCTTGTTCACAAATGGCAGCATCTTAGTCTAAAAGAATTTGATGCAGCTTATAAGATCCCATACCACAAGATGAAAATACATACAGAAATAGGTCAGAGCTGCAAGGAGATGACAAAAGAGTAATAAAACAAAATCACATTCGGTACACAAATGTACTGCCAAGTTGTTATATATCTATTAAGCATGAGTCACAAACTTGACTCTAAGATTCCCAGTGACCGGAGGTAAATGCAGGCATTGCCAAGAATCACATATCCACAAGACCAAAACCTTCTGCTCCTTAAGACTGTGTCTGTTCTTGAGACTGAGGTCTGGGAGGTGCATCCTGATAGAATGTGGGCTTCATGTGGTGGACAAGAACAGCAGCCGCACAGTGAGCATTTCACAGCAACCTCCTAGCGTCCATCAAAAAGCTCATCTCAGCAGCAGCCAAGCGAGTTCAATAAGCCCAGGCCTCCTCCTGAACAGACTCAGCACTCGTGAAATTCTTCCCAGGCAATTTCACCTTCGGTTCCATCTTCACAGAGACAAACATTAAAAAAAAAAAATTTCCAAACACCTGTCTGTTCATGGGTAAATTTTTTAAAAGTGGCTATGATAATTGCAATAATCTACTGCATTTTTAAAACATTTGTTCAGCAGTCTTTTAAAAAAAAGGCAAATCATCTTCATTTGGTGAAAAGGCTAGTGGTAAATTACGTCTTTCAAGCCCCATAGAAAATGTTTTTTTGTTTTATTTCCAAATCTCTCCCTGTCAACATTCAGAGAGACATATTTATGAAGAAAGCAAAACAGATGATCTGGCCGCATTGCTGAAGGAGGACCACATCTGTCTCCAAGTACCGCAAGCCACTTACCCATGATAAATCTTCCTGGCCCAGAAACATTAGGACACCA
The DNA here is from genome assembly GCA_004027875.1 of Aplodontia rufa. Taxonomy (NCBI): domain Eukaryota; kingdom Metazoa; phylum Chordata; class Mammalia; order Rodentia; family Aplodontiidae; genus Aplodontia; species Aplodontia rufa. Next base: position 75,963 of record PVKS010005526.1, on the reverse strand, counting down.
GGCTTCTGAGCCTCCTTCCCAAATAGCCTGTTTCCAACCTCCTTTTCCCTCACAGAGACACTCGGCTTTGTCCCAGCCCCTTGCAGGCCCTACATCCCATAACCCCTGAGTCCGTTTCTTCTCAAAACCCTCTGGGTTTCTCTTGCTCACATGTGCTCTTGCCTTAGAATGTCAGCATGTATAACAGTCCTTTTCAATATGAGAAGGTCAAGTTCCTTCTCCTCGAGCATTGCTCTCCCAATATTTTGCTGATTTCAAAATTCATATATTTTGTTCCCTATGGAAGTACTCTGACCTCTCCCGTGAGTGGAGACATGCACGGCAGAATTTAAAAGGAGGTCTACTATGATGTTTTAAACCCGGATAAGATGTAATGTCATACAACCTAAGGCATTTATAGAGCTGTATTGGGAAGGAGGAGAGGAAGGATAAGGGTGGGTAACTGGGGGGGGGGGCTCTTGGGGGTAAATATAATTTTCAGAATTTATATATATATTATATTATTTTGTTAGAAACTTGTTTTCTTGTTCAACAAATAAATTTCTGAATTAAAAAAAAAAGAATTTAAAAGGTCTTCCACTCATCTTCATTCCCAGATGGAGAAACTCTGGGGACAAGCTGGAGCATTGCCTTTCCCAAATGCTCCCCTGGGAGGCAAAACCAAGGCCTGCTTATTCCGCTTAAGTGGGCAGAAGAGCCATTCCCCAGGTTAACTTCCTGCCAGGGCCAGCCATTAGCTCAGGAATCCAGATGGAGTGAAAAGAGCTATTGAATGAGACAGCCCGAGAGACCAGCCTCCAGCTTCCCAGAGGAAAGAGTGGCTGTGTGGGAAACATTATGGGCCTTGATTTAAACAGAACCAAATTTAAAGTCCTCCTCATCTTTATCTTTCTGGGCGTTACCTTTCTCACCTGTTAATAAAAGTGAAAAAAATCCTACCCTTCAAATTTGTTACAAGGACTAAAGAAAATCTGTCTTCCTGGTTTGGTCCCAACCTTAGCAGAACTTGAAACAAAAGTTGAACTGCAAGTCATTATTTGAAGATAAATCTGTGTTCATTTGCTAGTGCTACCATAACAAAACACCACAAATTGGGGTGGGTGAGTTATCCAGAGAAACTTACTGTCTCACACTTCCTGAAAGATGAAAGTGTCAGAGGGGTTGGCTTCTGCTGAGGCCTCTCCCCTGGGCTTGAGATGGCTGCCTTCTCCCTGTGTCCCACCATGGGTCCTCACAGGGTCTTCCTCTGTGTATGTCTATGTCCAAATCCCTGCTCTTGTAAGGACAACAGTCATTAGGGTCCACCCTAGTGACCTCATTTTAACTTCATTACCTCTGCAATGACAATTTCTCCAATCAGAGACACAATTTTGGATACTGGAGTTAGAGCTTCAATACAGGGGTTCAAGAGGGACACACAATTCAACCCTTCACAGTTCCTCAGTCACCATACACCAAATAACCACAGGGAGTACAGCAGTGACAGGGAAAGGAAGGAACACAAAGAAGGCTACCAGTGCCATCAAGACAGCTACCACTCTCGACACCTGGAAGTCAATCCCACTGGTGAATTGTGAGACAATAAGACCCTAGAATGTCTCCTAAGAAGTATCCCAATGTACAGGAGAGTACACTAATATTATGCACCGATTCCCTGTTTATGATTGGTTGAGGGTAGTATGAGAATACCTTCCCAGAATTTCTGAGAAAATATATACATCCTGAGTGAAAATCCCAAGAAAAAGCATGTGGGAATTCAAGAAAATGAGGGAAAGCATTAGAAATTACAAAATCAGGTGGGACTGCAGACTAAAACAGCCACTCTGGAAAGCAGTGTAGAGACTACTCAGAAAACTAGGGATGGAACCACCAAATGACCCAGCTATCCTACTCCTGGAATTTTCCCAGAAGAAATAAAATCAGCATATTACAGAGACACAGCTCCATCAATTCACAACAGCTAGATTATGGAATCAACCCAGATGCCCTTCACTAGATGAAGGGGTCCAAAAACTGTGGTATATATATAGAATGGAGTTCTATTCAGTGATTAAAAAAAACAAAATCATGTCTTTTATGGGCAAATGGATGGAAATGGAAAAAAGTCATGCTGAGTCAAATAAGCCAAACTCAGAGACTTCAAGATCAAATATTTTTTCTCATATGTGTAAGCTACAGTAAAACTAAGAATTGAATGAAAAGTTGTCAAGTTTTTACTATAGACTCACCAAAGTTAGAATAAAACATAGTTTGGAGGAAGTCAAGTTACAAAGGGGAGGAGTGGGGAGGAAAGAGGGGGAAGAGGAGGAAGAAGGGGCATGGCAAAGGGCTATAACAACTTTATGTTTTACTCCCCTGACAAGCAAAATAATACTCAAAGAGACACTTTAAATTTTTAAATCCAGAAACATCTGTAGTCGGAGAGAATGCAGTGGAGGAACAAGACTGTGGAGTGCGGGAGATCCTCAGTAAGGATTGGGTTCAAGTTACATTGTTATTATGTATGCATGTGTGGATGTGTAACAAAGAATCTCTTTCACTTTGTAAGACTATGTTGCATCACTTTTTTAAAAAACACCAATCATAATAAAGACACCATTGAGTCAGGTCAAAAGCAAGAGTAGGAAAGGCTGACACACAGAGCCACAGGGTATGGGCAACATTCCCAGGAACCAGGTGAGGAACATGTAGCAGAGGAATCTAACAGTCTAACCAGTGGATCTTGCTCGTTCCATGCCTGTGTGACAAGAGTATCCCTGTCCTGTTGCTGCTAATGCCATATTCACAAGTACAATGAATAGTAACAACTTTGTACTAATATTAGTCATGGTACTTCAGGGAAACTGAACTAGTAGGGTACATACAAGAGGAGATTTATTAGATTGGCTCATGTGATCAGAGAGTGAAAGTCCCACGATGTCTGGCTGCCAGATGGAAAGCTGGGGAAAACAATAGCTGTTCAGTGTAAGAAGCCAGAAACCTCAGGCTGACAGATACTGGTGATGCAGACTCCATCCAAAGCCAAAGGTCTGGAAGTTGCCTGGTGAATCACCCATACAAGATCCACTCGAAGGCTAAAGAACCTGCAGTCTGACATCCACAGGTAACAGGAGGAGGAAAATGCACCTGTTCAAGAAGGGCCAAGCAAGAGGGAAAACTGGCTTCCCCCTTCTCCTACTTGCTTGTTCCATCCAGACCTGTTGGATAGTGCTGCCTATTTGTGCGAGGTCTTCCCCACTCACTTGGCTGAGTCATGAGCTTATCTCCTCTGGAAAAGCCTTCACTGACACACCCAGAAACATACTTTACCAAGTCTCTAGACCTCCTCGATTCAGTCAATTTGATACACCAAACTAACCATTCACAGTATAATATACAAATCCCATGAGCAGTGTGGGTGTTCCAGGAAATCATGAGCTCAGGAAGCAATCAGATGAGTCCTCAAATTGGCCATTTCCATGGGAGATTCTGCATAGTATGCTAACCCTAGTAGGACACTGAATATAATGCTATGCACCATAATATTCGTTGGTGTTTTCCAGAATTCAAATATTTGTTATCAGTACAATTCTTTGTATATATTGCTAAAATGCTTTGTAAAAATACTATTAAGATACTGAATACTTCCTTCCCTTTGTAAATACTACCAAAATACTGAATAATTTGTGATTTTAGGAATTCTCAAGAATGTCCCAGGAATTCTGATATTTCATCCCAAACCCATTCAGTAAATATCTGTCAGGCATTTGGAAATGCTAGTTGAAGGGTGCACCTCTAGCCTTTGAACCACTCACCCACAGTTCACCCTAGGGGCAAGTCTAGATCTGCTCCGAGAGACAGACAGATGTGGCCTGGCAGGGGCTCAAGATTCACAGGGAGCAGCCCTAATAAGTAGAGGGGACTTCAGTGGGGTTGTGGCTGGGCACCAACTGCATCAGCTATGAGTGCCTTGGACAGTGCCTGGCACAGTGCGTCAGGACAGCTCTGTACAGTGCTCCATCGAAGCCAGGTGTCACCATGTGGGGTCATTGTCATATCTTTCCCTGACGTCTCTCCTCGTGTGGATCTGCAGCCTATACTTATTTCACTAGGTTTGCATTTCATTTCTCTACACCTATGCCACCACATCAGACAATCCACCAACCTTCTTCAGCAAAGTGTTCTGCTGACCACGCATGGCCTTAGATCTCATGCAGACATCCTCCACCTGAGCTGCATGCAAGGAAATCCTACAGGCCCAGCCAGAAATGGTCCTTTCTTCCTAAATTGTTCTGCCCAAATAAATCCTTCCTGCCTCAGTCTTTAAATCACATGCACGGCAGGCTCTTGAGGCCCTGGCATAAGAACTCCCCTCCTCAGTTTTAAAATTGCATTCCCAGGGCATGGGGCACACAGGCAAAGCTCTCATGTCAGAACCTTCTCCAGGTGCTGCTTAATCATTAGCAAGGGCCTTTGGTGAAGAAATTCTCCAGAGCAGGAGGTTGCATGCTTCTTATGTGATTAAGGATCTCCCAGTGAGGGTTTTCAAAGGAAGATTTTTTAGGGAATGCCCCCAATGGTGCTGACTTAGGTTTGGAGAAATTTTAGTATTTTTTTTTTCAGCAGCACTGCTAGCTTCCAGGCAAGTGGCCAGGAAATCACACTTAAGAGAAATGGCCCTCCATGGACCCCCACCCTTGTCAGTACCTTCACTGGCTCTTAGAGAAATTGGCAACCATCCCCATTCCCCCAGTATTCCTTAGTCCCCCTCACCCTCCTGCTGCCAACTTGGTCTATGCAGCTTCAAATATTCTCTGTCTCCTTCTAAAAGGCTTCACCTAGAGGTGACAGGATTTCCCCCATCACATGGATAACCATACTACCAATTTTCATCGTAAGTATACCTTAAGTACAGTTAACTCTGAAACTCAATGCATCAATTTCGGTCCAATCAGGAGAGAGAAACTTGATGGGAGATGGGGAGACACTGAGGATTTCATCTGTACCAGTACTTGATGAGAAGTTTAAGTGAAGAATTGTGAACCTTTGATGCGAGAGTAACTATAAATATGTAATGAGAACTCTAAGGGAACCCAAGGTTCAGGACACATAGGAGAAGGTGTGACTGTGCCAATTGAATGATGAAGTTCATTCAGATGTCCAAGCCATAGCTGGTCCACAGTCACTGGGCAAGTAGGAGGCAGCTCTTCAAGGTTCAGACTAATGGTTGGACACAGAGGGGTCAGGATGTCAGGTGTACACAGGGAGGTCATGCAAGGCCTGAGGTGGGGAGGCTGTGTCTGTAATGGGAGGGTGGTCAACAGGCCTTGCCAGACATGAGATTGCCAGAGCTCTGTGCACAGGGATGAGACACAGAACGGCCAGGTCTCCCACCCCTCCACAGCCAAGCCCCTGACTGAGGGTGCAAAGAGAGCCATGAAAAAGGCAAAATGCAATGAAACCAGAAAGACATGCCCCTTCTTCCTGCTATGGTTTCCAGGCGCCCTCTACTGGCTAAGTTGAATGTGGTGCTCATTGTAAAGGAGAAATTCTCTTTATGTCCAATGAGGAAGCGTGAACTTGCAGTTGAGAGGCTAGAAGTCTGTGATGATCACAGCCAGAAAAAAATTGAAGGAATTTGTGTCGTGGAACTTTGAAAGTTGACCCACCCTAAAATGTTGAATTTTCCATCACTGGACCATAGAACCCCACAACAAAAATCTACTCTAAAATATATGATGGTGGGTGGATGATCTTCAAAGAGTCGTCTGGTCTAAAATATGTTCCTCAGCAGCTGTGACAAGTTTAGGAGATTAAGCTCTGTGCTTAGAATTGTAAAGAAAAGATAGGATGTGTGATTTTTCTCTGTCAGGTACAGAATTTAAAGCAAAATATTACCTCTCTTTTCCAATTTTTCTCTGCCTTGCCTGCCTCTGTTGTGACTCTCTAATACACTTACACACACACACAGCCCTCAGGTAAATCAGAAAATAATTCCTGAAGTTAGAATTAGAAAATCAGCTGCTCTTTCAGTAGTAAATCCACGAAGCTTTAGGCCACATTCTTCTATTTGAAATGCAGGCCAGACTGGATATACTGGATGATTAGATCTCAGATCAGATATACATATTAGGCAAATTTTGATTTCAAGAAACAAAATGCTCACTCTGGCTTTAAATCCAGAAGTAGGAAGGTAAGTTGACAACTCTATAATATCCAATATTTATGTATTTATATTTTCTTCTCATGGTCACAAGACGGCTGCAGGAACTCTAAGCATCAGATCCTCACACAATATTGCTCAGAATAGATAGAATAGGAACAAAGAGTGCCATTTTTTTGTGTATGTGCTGCTTTTTCTCTTTAGGAAGAAGAATTTTACCCAGAAAATCCCAACTGACTTCCCATGACATCTCCTTGTCCATGACTGGGTGGTCTTGTGCTCTTTTCTATACCAATCTCTGGTCAAGAACACAACACTGTCCTAACTGGCTGACACTAAGTAGGATTCTTGCATGGAACATAGGCACATTTACTCCAAGCAAAAACTAAGTCTATTAGTAAGGAAGCCAGATAACGGCTGACAGGAGGCAGCCTACACAGCACAGGACACATTGTATTATACCCAGGTCTTTTTTTTCTAGATGGCACAGGTGTTAAAAGAGCAATTACATGTGCAAATACACATTTTAAAAGCAGAGTTTTTAATGGGATGAAAATTCTGCTATAGTAAATTAGAAAAGAAACATCCTTTTGGGATTCAGATATTTGCCCCTAATAAGTTATAAAAACTTACCATTACCCATAGAATCACTATGAATTAAATGCTTTAGTCAGTTTTTTTAAATAATGCTCAATCCTCCAATGTATTCCAATAATTGTTCCCAGAGACTAAGCTAAAAGGCAAAGAGAGACCAAAATAAATGAGCTCCTGAGGTACTCTGGTACTTCTTTCCACAAAGTCCTTCCTGTGGGTTTCCTGAATTCCTCAGAGACTAGAGCATTGTCACCTGCCAGTCTGGCTGATAAAGGAAAGGCTCCAGAGAGCCTTATTATCCTGTTTGGGGGACCGGGTTACAGAGTGCCCCCATCCTTCCTGGAGAATGCAGCAGGTGACTTGGCTTCTCCACCTCTTCTCCATGTACGTTATTCCTCTACATTTTTACCTTACACAACTCACTCCTCCTCCCCTAATTTCCTCCTTCTCATTAGCATTGGCCATTAGCATTTCTGAAATACTGCTCTCCTTTCAAGCCCCAGACCTCCTACAGCTTGTGCCATGACACTGGTGTCCCTTTCTCCCAGCAGGACATTGGCACTGACCCTTCTTGTTGTCCTGCACTGACACATCCTGGGGAGTCATCTCATAACCCTCTTGCAGCTGCCTATCTATTTACTTGGTCACCCAGGGTCCTGCTCATAATGAGGAACCCTGTGGTCATCACACACAGGATTCTGGCAGAGACAAAGCAATTGAGGGAAACATGCAAGGATTTTGAAGTCAAGCAAATCTAGGCTCCAAGTCCCACTTTGCCTCTTATTGGATATAGGTATGGTAGATTAAAGATGGTTGAAATTCTTTGCTACCTCTCCCATTGAGAGACAGTCAAGTTCCCTTCCCTTTAAATGTAGGCAGGCTGTCTCAAGTGATTTGCTTGATAAATCGAATATGACAGACTTAACAATCTGGGACTTCTGAGGCCAAGTCGTAAAACATCTTGAATACTTTTGCAGCCTCCACCCTGGGGAAGTCAGTTCCTTGCAAGAAGTCTGATTACCCTGAGATCACTATACCATAAAAGAGTATAAACTGTAGGGAAAGAGACTGGGTTTAGCCCAGTTCAAGTACATGTGAGTGAGAAAATTGAACTTGAACCTTCCAGCCCAACAGATACAAACACAAGGAATCTGACAGTCAGAACCAAGCCAGTAGACAAGTTGTCTACCTCCAAACTATATAAGCCAAACTGTGGAACAGAGACTAAATACCACATAGGCTCTGCTGAATTCTTGGTCCACAAATTCTTGAGCATAACAGAATTGTTGCTCACTTACACAGCTAAGCTTGGGGCATAAATTTTGTCATAGTATATAACTAAAATGGAGACACTGGGCAAGTTCTCATTATTTTCAAGCCTCCGTTTCTTCCAAATGGGATCAAACATAGAACCTGTATTACCCACATTACCTATCTCACATGTATTAATTAAAATGATAGTTCTCAAAGAGCAGTCCAGCACTTAGCACAAAATCAGCAATGATTTAACACTGGTCCCTTAACACAGCATAAAAACATTCTAGGCAGTCATCTGTTGCACTCCTAATTGGGAATTGTTAAAGATAATGCTCGTTGTATGCTTCAGAGCTGACCTGAAATCCAGAGAGATGTTCATGATTGTCTCCTGAGATGCTGAACACTAGCTGAGTTTAGACTGGGCAGAAGATCACTCAGCTCATAAAAGCTGCCCATGCTGAACTGGAAAATGGAGTCAACTGTATGATCTAGGATCTGTGGCAACAATTATAGACATAGAGGAGGTATGGAGTCATCTATGACTTTGGACCCCATAATGTCAGTTATTGTGATGGTTAATTTTATGTGTTAGCTTGGATGGGTCATGGTGCCCAGATATTTGATAACACATTATTCTGGACATTTCTGCAAGGGTTTTATTAGATGTGATTAACAGTCAAATTGGTGGACTTTGATTAAAAGAGATTGCCTTCCATAATGTGGGTGGGTGTCATCCTCTCTTTTGAAGACCTTTGTAAAACAAGGAATTCTGCCAGCCAATGGCCTTTAGACTTGAATTACATCAGCTCTTCCTGGAGTTTCCAGTCCAATAGCCCACCTGCAAATTTTGGACTTACCCAGCTCCAAAGTCATCCCATCACAAGGCAGGACTTGTCTCATCATGGGTGAAATGAATGAACCTATGAAGAAATCCTTGGCTTGAGTCATCTCCCAAACCACAGAACTTATAGACCTGACTTTGCCATTTTCTTGTGATTTGGTAGGAAAATTGTTTGTAGATACCCATCATGTCTCTGTTGTACCAGAGACTGAGCAAGGTTTGTGTGGGAGGAAGAAGAGGAGAAAAGGTCTTTAATTCATTCATCACTCCACAAAAATGCACTGCTCTGGGTGCTATGCAAAACATTGAAAATATGGAATGAACCAAAAATGCCCATCCTCCTGGAACAAGCATTAGAGAGAACACAGACTGGATACAAGGGAAAATGGGTGGACTCATAACAAGATGAGCAACAATACCAAAACAAGAGTGACTGAGTCAGGACATCTCAAAGGGGCTTCCTGGTGAAGCATTGTGGGACTTCCGGGATATTTTTATTTTCACTTTTATTTTACCAATTTTTTATTATGACATATGCTATTCATGCATGTGAAAAAAAATGACTGAAGCTAAAAGGAATTTGAAATAGAGGGACAGAGCAACCACACACAGATTTCCACAGTCATTGACAAACTAAGATAATGGCACTGGCCTCTTGGGATGAAATTTGGCCAGGATAATTTCTACGTAAGGACTTCTGCTCCAAGAAAATAGTAACAGAAGTACTAGAGTAAAGATGGGTGGCTAAATAGAATGGGTGCACCATAGAATAGGATTGCCAACAAAAATAAGCTCAATTGTAGAAGGTAGCAACCAAAAATTATCGTATGTTCGTACCATTGACGGAGTGTCTTTTTTCCTCTCTCTCTCTCATGTGGACTCGAGTTCTGGGTATTGTGTTGCATTCTGGTTTGCCTTTGGCCTTTCTATGCCTTTGTTGCTTTCTTCTAAAGTTCTGTCCTGAGTTTCACCCTCCTTACTTTCTCCAAAACTGGCTTCAGCTACTGCCCAGCTGATGATGGCCTTCCCATCCCAAGGCATACTGCATCCCTCTCTGAGTCCCAGCCCTCCAATCTTTCTGACTGTCCATTGGGCATATCAAGATCAGCGACTCAACAAACCCACCACCCCACTTGCCTCACCTTCCCTCCTGTATTTCTCACTTCAGTGACTACAGCACTTCCAGTCCCCCATCCCAGTATTTGTTCTTCTTCCTCGCATATATCAGCCAATCAGTTATTTTTTTTAAGAGAGAGGGAGAGAGTGAGACAGAGAGCTAGCTGTGCCTGACTATAATGGAATTGTGGCAAATCTATGCCTATGCATCTTTATACTCACAATATCTCTCTTAGCCTGATACTTCACAGGTGCACAATACCTTATTGGATGGATGGATGGATGGATGAATGGACGCAAAACATATTCAGTACTTAAAGGCAAGAGTATCCAATAAACCTGGGGAGGTCAAAGCACATGACGTTTGAGTCGGTCTGAAAACATAGAAAAAAATACTTCAGTCAGTAAGAATAGCATGTGGAAAGGTTTGCAGATATCAGAGTGCATGGCACACTACAAAACCTTCTGTGGCTTACTAGGCAGATGAGAACAGCAAGAATGATGCAGGAACAGTAGACATAGGCAGATGTATGAGGGTTTTTATAGTAAGAAGGGGTTGCAATCTTATGTGCCAATGTGGGTCAAGCAAGGAATGATGAAGCATATAGAAAATGGAAGTGAGTATAAGGGTTGTAGCCAACTTAATGCCCCTGCTGCAAAGAAAAAGATGTCCAGAATTAATATTGCAGATGATGTTGAACTGGCGGAATGAAACATGTCTACAGGTCAGATTGTAATTTCAGGCCACTGGTTTAGGTGATGAGAAGTAATGGAAGCTTTTATATAATGGAATGACATGACCACATTTGGATTTGGGGAAGACCTCCCTGGCATGGGTTTCTAGGATGGAGGCAGAATAGGTGGGGGCTAAAGAAATGAAAACATGGATGAAGAAGGGAGTGTTGTGACATCCAGGTAAGAAATGAGGAGGGGTTCTGAACCAGGGGTGATGGATGTGAACAGAAATAAGGTCAGATTGTACCATGGCTTAGAATTTAGAATCCATGATGGAGGAAGATGACATGAGGTGTCTCTCACAAAGACTTCATTCATTGCCTCATTCGTGATGTACCCTTTAAAGGAGTCCATGGCATATCTGTATAGGTGTCAAAAGCATTAAAATATTTAGTCATTTCTGCAGCTCAGTCTGAATTTTAAAAAATTGGCTTTAAAGGCTTAACCTGTAAAAATAAAATCTATCTGTTGATACATTAAGTCAGATGATAATGTAACCAATTCTTCTCTCCAATTTCCAGTTTTTCTACCCTAATCACCGTTTTGCTGAGTAAAACATCTCCATTAAGTCACCCATTTCTCAGCCTGGAGATGGAAGAGGCAGGCAGTAATCATGACTGCATATCTAATAAGTATAATGACAGAATAGAGAAAGGAGTCTCATTAGCTGGGTCACCTCTATTAGCATTCATTACAGCCAACAGGATCATGCTCCTCACCTTGTATTTATTAATGGGTTAATCTAAGTCCATCAGCATGCATATATCATTATTTAGTAGCTTTCTATGAGATACAGTTAGCTCATTTTTCTCATTTCAGCTTCTGCCAATAGTAATAACAGCCCTTTACTGACATAACCATGTTGCTTTAAGTCAGTAAGCATTGGCAGACCCAATGAGGCTGGAATTCCAGGTGCAGTGCAGATCTAAGCAGGTTAAGTGTCAGGCTGGGCAGTGTGCTCCAGGTTCATCTTTTGCAAGACAACCAACTGGGCCCTGTGTGGAAGATACACTCATCTGCTGAATACCCAAGAAGACCTCACTGTCCTGAGATAAAAACCTCCTAATAGAATTTCACTCCTGTGATCTCCTCTTCCAAGGAAATGTTCTTTGCATAGGGCTTTCTTGGCCACTGAAACTTGCTCCCTGATTATTCTCAATCTTCTCATAGAACCTGCACTGGCCAAAGAAATGTGTCTATGTCTAGGGAAGAATAGAAATGCCAGGAAGTTAGTGTCCCTCCCCGTGAGTATCTTCGAATGATCAGGGATAGGAGCCACAGGAAGAATACCAAAGCCCCTGGAGTGGGACAACCTGAAGCATGTTCTACACTGTGTCCCAAAAGACCACAGCAGTATGAACTACAGTGATCTCTACAATAATTTGATTAAGGCAACCTATATCAGCTTCCTGCCCTTCCCTGTCTTATCATTAGGAGTAACTTAGATTCCTCTCCAAAGGAAATACCTTGTGCTTTGAGATCATTTCCTAATCAAGAAACATACATCCAAATTCTTTTATTGAGGTCTTCTTCTTATTAGAGTGCTTGAAGAATCTTTCATCAACTCCAGATTCTTCCCCACCATACTTATTTTACCTTGCAATATCTTACGCGTGTCCCCTTCCTTACCAACTCTACTACAAGTTCAGAACCTCATCTTTTTACACTGTGACAGAGTATAGCTCCTTACCTCATCTTCTGTGGCTTTGGGTGAGTAAACTTGCCATCATTGTTACAAAATACCTGAGATAAACAACTTGAAGGGGAAAGATTTATTTTAGTTCATGGTTGTTGAGATTTCAATGATTGTCATTTGGTCCCATCACTTTGGGCTTGTGGCAAGGATGAATATCATGGCAAGGAGTGCATGGTGAAGTGAAGTTGCTCATTTCCTGGTGACCTGGAAACAGGAAGAGAGAGGGGAAGGGGCAGGGGTCCCAATAAACTCTTTATAACCATGCCCCCAGTGACCTACTTCTTTCAAGTAGCCCCCTCCTGCTAAACTTTTCCCCACCTCCTAATTCCACCATCAGCTGTGGACCAAGCCTTCTACATTGTTTGCTTTTGGGGGACATTCAAAACCCAAACCATAACAGACCCCTTCCTATTTATCTATTCTACTTGCCAGAGTGATTTCTATAAATTCCAAATATTACCACTTCACTCGTTTAATCTTTCACAGTTTTCTAATTGAGCATGGGAAGACTTGTAGGCTCCACAGCCTCACCTAGCCTATAAAATTCTCATTGAGTTAGCCCCACACTCTCCATATCCAGCCCACCATATTCCCATACATGGAGGTCCTCTGCTAAACCATTTACTTCTTCCATACAAAGCTTTCTCGTGGTCGCACCAGCCATCATCCATTCAGAGCCAGTTGGGCACAGGCTGCCCTCCTACATTGTTTTAGAAAGCTTTGCTTTTCCCCTAGTAGCCATTTCACTTTCATGGAATGCTGAGCATTTGTTTGATCTTTTGGTGCTAAACCTAGGGGAATTTTCAGCTTAAAATGTCCAGTTAAATGATGCAAGATGCTATGAGTTTCCATGGAGAGTATTGGAAGTGATACTACAGTCAAGCATTTCTCAACAGGGGGCATATTTCACACTGGCAGGCTGACAAGACTCCCATAATAACGTCTAAAGAGGTTAAAATGGTCGGGAAAAGCTGACATTGGAAGGGTTGTAAAATGCTTCAATGGGTGAAGGTTTTGCTTTGTTCTGTTCTGTTTCCTAAGATTCCTTCTCAAACATGTTTGCAAAGATCTATTCCTTGCTCCCAGAATGTGGCAGACTTGACAATATCAACAAAAATACTCTCAGACTTTGTAACTGAGCAAGTCTTCTTTATTTTATTATGTCAGAATCAAAGGAATTCTGGTTCTGGTAGGTTTTGCACACGTGTGTGAGCATGCACATGCACACACTTTTTTAAATTATCACAATAATTGAGGAACTTGCTTCATCTGCCTTGTCTCCAAAAAGGTGGGGAGAATAGTATTACTTACCTCATTAGAGTATTTTAAAAATTTAATTAATGCATTTAAAACTCTTAGAACAATACCAGGCATATGAAGGCTATGGCTTACCTTTTTTTATTTTTATCATTATCGTCATCAACAACATCCCAAGCTTAAAAAGAAGAAAGCTGATATAAAGAATGTTACATAATTTGACCAAAATCACAAAGCTGTTAAGTGTCAGAATAGAAATTAACACCATGGTCATAACTGTCTGCTACATTGCCCTCCAACCATTAGTGAACTCAAATTTCCCACTAACGCAATGACTCAGAGGCTTCTACACCTTTGCATGTGATATTTTTTCTCTGGCAAACTTGTACTGATCCTTTAAGACCACTTTTTCCATGTTCCCATGGAATTACAGCATCTGATTGATTACTAGAATATGAACTTTTTAGGAGCTCTTCCCTCCTCCAGCTTAATTATATTTCTATTCCCAGCACATACAAGAGTACCTGGCATATGGTTAATCTCTAAATACACATTGAATAAATGTGTATATGAATATATAAATATGTGAAGATGTTGGCTTCATCTGAGAGAATGAGACAAAAATTTACTTCATTTTGGAACCTTGGTTGATATTTCCAAGAGCCTCAGGATTAAGCTACTCCAAACCTCTAAGAGATGACTTCTACAGAAGGCAAGCAGTCTTAAATGTTATTCATTCATCCATTTATTCACTCATTCATGTGTTTTATTCAATAAGAATTAGTCTCCTTTTCCGGCTAAATCACCCTAGAATTTCTCTGTCTTTTCTGAAGAGAGGGACTTTGGAGACATTCAAGACATGGGATCCAAGTCCTTAGGTAAACTGTTCAACTTCCTTAAACCTAAGCTTCTGAAAATCAGATTCCATCAGGGGCCTATGAAACAGTGCTCGAGTCTTCACATACAAGCTCTTTAATCCTCCCAAGGCTTCAATGTCCACTCATCTCTCAAAGGGTCTTTGTGTGAGGATTAAAGACGTGAACCAAGGGCAATAAGAACCAGGTAAAGAGTCCCTGTCTCCTATAACTGAAAAGGGATGCCCATCAGTAAGCAAACTGCCTCTCCATCCCATCACTGACCCAAAACCCACAGAGCTGGCTTGAGCCACATAGGCTGGAAGCCTAAACTTCCCCTGAGGAGCCATAAGCTTAGCCCAGTAAATGTGTCAGACTGACTCATACACCGGTTCCACAGAGTGCTAGATCTCCCTGTTCTCCCAGACAGCACTTCCATGGGGCCTTGGCACATTTCATTAAAGCCCATGTTTCTCTTCAGCACAGGTGAAGAACTGAGCCTGAACATTTCATGAGTTCAGTGCTGCTTGAAGTCAGAGTCCAATGGGGGCTATCAACAGGGGGTTCAGGGATACTCAGCAGAAGATTCCAGGCAGTAGAAATTACAGTCCTGGTCAAGGGGAGATCCAGGCAAGGACTGCAGATATAGGTCCATGTTCAGGCCTGTCTCCCACCTACAAATCTAAGAGAGAAGCATCCATGTGTTTATGGTTTGAATGTAAGTTGTCCACCAAGAGCTCATGTGTGACAATTCAGGAAAGCTAAGGCAGTGAGATGATTGGTATATAAAGGCTTTAACCCAATCAGTGAGATTAACTGGCAGCCGTAGGCTGGTAGAGTGTGGCTGGAGAACGTGGGTCATTGGGAGTGTGCCTTTGGGGTATGTATTCTGTATCTGGTGTAGAGTTTCTCTCTCTCTGCTCTGCTACTGATGTGATGCCTGGAGCTCTCTGCTTACTGGAGCCACTCCATTCACCGTGAAGTTCTGCCTCATCTCCAGCCCCAAGGAATAGAGCCAGCCTCCTATGGACTAAGACCTCTGAAACCATGAGCCCCTAAGTGAAACTTTTTCCTCCTAAAATTTGTTCCTGTCAGGTTCCTTAGTCACAGCAGTGAAAAGCTGACTAAAACAATGTGTTCCAAGGAAAAGAAAATAAGTTTTGAAGACTGACTCTCTGCAGGCACTGGGCAAGAGACAATATATACATTACTGATAATTTTCTTAGTGACCCTCTGAATCATTTTACAAAGAAGTCAGAAATGTACCCAAGTCACACAGCCAAAAAGTGAAGAAGTTTTTAGTCAAACCCAGGTCTATCTGAATCAATGGAACACATGTTTCCCATTGAACCAAGTAGTTGCCCAGACAGGTTAGTTAGGATTTGAGACAGGACTCTATTCCACACAGGCCATTTATTGACTGTCAACTGAGACATGGTGGGCATGCAATAAATGTTAGCTGCCATAGTCATTGCCATTTTTTATCAAATAATAACATAACAACAGCAATAATCCCCCTTATTCGTGGGGATTACATCCGAAGACCACCAGTAGATATCTTAAACCATGCATAACACTGAGCCCTACATATATTATGATTTTTCCTTTACATATGATAACTTTTAATTCATAAATGAAGCATAAATTGAGTAATTATATCTGATAATAAAACAGAACAATTAAAATAGTATAGTATAATAAACATGTGAATATGCATTCTCTCCTCTCTCTCTCTCTCTTTCTCTCTCAAAACATTACACTGTACTCACATTTCTGTGTTGACTATGGGTCACCATAACTGAGGAAAGCAAAAACCACAAAGAGGGATGAGAGTTGTAGTTATGTAAACATGCTCAAGCTTCTACTTGCACCACAACTTAATTAAATCTCATTTTCTACCCAGAAAGACTCAGATAAGAAGATGACATTGCCTGAAGTGGATGCCCCAGGCATAAGCCATGTTAGGACATCTCTCCTGCAGAGACACTCAAGACTGTATTTTATGAGGGAAACAGTGCACTGTGATCCTACAATTACAGGACCCCAGGTCAGTGAACACTGTGGTAGATCCAAACTGTAGTAAGACTGTGCAAGTTATACAGACCTCAGAGGCTCTGGTTTCCAACTTCCCTTTACTACAGACCAGGTACAGTCTTATTACATGATGATAATTTATTTGACAGCATGCAGACCCAACCCTGCCTTGCCTTGAGGTTGGGGTGGGTCAGAATACGCCTAGGGCATCTTGTCAACATTTTGTGCTTAGTTTCTTCTGGGGAACACTCATATCTATAAGAATATGAAGCCCAAGCACATTTTAACAACTTACTGACTTCTGTACTACTAGAGTCTAGCATGGGGCCTGGCCTAAGGTAGTCACTTAGTGAATACTGGCAGACTAAGTGCACTGGAACAAGTGTTGAGCGATCCTCATGATACAGATGGAAGACCAGCCAAGCCTTATTCTCCTGGAGCACCCAGTCAAGAAGGAGAAACTGGAAGGGAGGCAGATAAGCCTCTGACTGACATCCCATATATAAGGAAAAGTGATCGTGGGGGTAGCTTTGAACAAGCAGAGGAAGAACTCCCACAACTCAAGAGGTCAAAGTAGTTCCCTGGAAAAGAGAGGTCCTGCTTTGTAAGTAAGTTTGTGTTGGTTAGGCCAAAAAGCAGGGGAAAACTTTCCAGATTGCAACAAAAGAAAAAACAGATCAGAGGGAGTACGGAAAAGTCCAAATGGCTCACACAGGCGGGAGCAGAGTATGTGGAAGGGAGAGGCCATGGATGAAGCTAGAATTGGGGGGAGGCTGGAGCGGTGACTCGGGGGTTACAGCTCTTGCCTGGCATGCACAAGTACATGGGTTCAAACCCCAGCTCCCACGTACACAGCTGAGTGTCAGAGCAACAAGAGCCATGTGAAAAACTCAATAAAAATTGATTCTCTCTGTCTCTCTCACTCTCCCTCTCTCTCTGTCCTTCTCTCTTAAAAAAAATAAAAAAGATATGAGGTGTTGGGCTGGAGCAGTAGCTCAGTGGTTATGGTGCTTGCCTGGCATGCACAAGTGCGCAGTGAGGGTTCAAACCCCAGCACCATGTACACAGCGAAGTTTCCAAGCAGTGAAAGCCATGTGAAAAACTAAATAAAAATTGATTCTGTCTTTCTCTCTCTCTCTCACTGTCCCTCTCTTTAAAAAAAAAATGAGATGTCCTCAAAACTCATGTATGAGACAAAGAATTTTCAGAAGTGAAATGATTGTATTGCAGGAAAAAATAGGACAGAAACTGGCAAGAAACGGAGTGACACTTGGAGAAGTAGAACCCGGGTTCATTTACATTGGTGGACACAGGAGCTCACACTCAGAACAATGGGCTACATAGTTTTTCTAGGGTAACACAAGGATCAGGTTAGCAGGTGGGCTCGATATTAGGGTGACTCAAGCGGGGACAATGGCTGGAGTGCAAAGCTTGTGATGAAGCCTGGCTGCAGGTAGAAACAAGAAATCACTGGTTACCTTTGTGTAAGGGCTTTCATTTTGGCCCTAGGCTTACTTCCAATCGTTTCTCTTTTCCTGTGGTCAGTGGGGTCTGTTTTGATTAGTTTCTTGTCCAGTTGGATTATGAGATGTGATCTGATCGGTGGATTCACCCACTAGTGGATTAACTGGGTGGTAACTATAGGCAGGTAGGGTGCAGCTGGAGGGGATAGGTCACTAGGGGCTTGACTTGGGAGTCTGTATTTTGTCCCTGGTAGGCAAAACACTCTGTCTCCCCTCCTCCTCCTTCTTGTGGTCTTGTCGAGAACTGTTTTCCTCCTTCACGCCCTTCCACCACGATATTCTGCCTCACCTTGAGCCCAGATCTATGGTGTCGGCTGTCTATGGACTAAGACCTTTGACGCCATGAGCCCAAATAAATTTTTCCTCCCTCTACATTATCTGGTCAGATCTTTTGGTCACAGCAATGAAAAAGTTGACCAAGACAAGTCAGATAAAAATCCTCATGTTTCCTACAGAGCAGCATTTTCAGTAAGTTCTCTGTAAAGGTTATGCTTTGAGATGCTTAGCAAAACAGCTCTGTGCTCCAACACTTTTGGAGAACGATATATTCTAAGTCCCTCCCCACAATGCACATTGCTCTTTAGAAGTCCCGAGGAGGCCTGTGGTAAAGAATCCCTAACTAACACTGTTCAAGCCAGCATAGCCTGAACTCTTAGGAGGAAGGCATCTGACCATAGACACCTTATATTTTCCTGCAATCCTTATAGAGGGGCCAAGGATGCACATTGGAAAATGTTCCCTAAAAGTATTCCGGTATGCTTGAAATATTTGCATCAAGGAAGAGAGCGGAAGTATCACTATTTATATTTTAGAAATGATCATTGGAAACAACTGAGAAGAATGAATCAAAGGGACAACATTTTAGTAATGGTGTATTCTGAGTTCTGGTCAATATTATCTCTGAGGACAAATAGGAAAAGATGTACCAAATAAAAAAACAACAACTGGGTATTATTTTTTTACTTAGGTATTGTACTGGGGATTGAACCCACAGGTGCTTAACCACTGAGCCACATCTCAGCCTGTTTTTTGATTTTTGGTTTTGAGACAGGGCCTTACTAAGTTGCTGAAGCTGGCTGAGGCTGCCTCAGCCTCCTGAGTTGCTGGGATTATAGGTGTGAGCCACTGTGCCTGTCTCAGCAAGGTACTTTCTTGAGGACATCAGAGAGATAACAAGGTAGTTGTGTCAGATTTTTGTCGCTATGGCCAATATGCCTGACAAGAACAATTTAAAGGTAGAAAGGCTTATTTTGGCTCAGGGTTTTAGAGGATTTGGTCCATGATGATCTGTTCCATTACTTTGAGCCTGAGGTGAGGGAAAGAAAGCTGCTCAGCTTGTAGCAGCCTAGAAGCAGAAAGAGAGAGAAGAAGGAGTTGGAGAGAAGCTAAACTCTCCCAGGACACTCCATGTATGACCTCCTCCCCCCCACCTAGGTCTAACTTTCCAGTAGTCCATTCAGCTATCAGTGGGATTAATCCACTAACGAGGTCAGAGCCCTCATAATCTAATCGTGTCCTAAAAACTTCACCTCTGAACACATGAGACTTTGTGGGGACAAACCCTAATAGTAATGAAAAGTTACAGGCCAAGATAGAAACCCAGAGAGGTGGGGTCAACATTTCAAAGAACTTTTCCTGGGACTGAAGGTGGTGGGCAAGAAGGTATCCATTGATTTCAGCACAGGTATAGAGATTGAAAATTAGATATTAATGGAGGGAGGGGAATTTGACCCCTACTTTACCACATATATAAAATTTCTACATGAATTATAGATATAAATGCGAAAAGCAACACAGTAATTAATCTTAATTACTTCAGGGTATGGAAATGTTTCTTAAAAAGACATAAAAGGTACTGGTCATTAAGGAGAAGATTGTTATTTTACTGCATTAAACCAAGAACTTCTGTTCATCGAGAGACACCATTAAGATAGTGCACAGGAAAAGCAGAGAAAAGATATTTATGAGACACAGGGCTTGCATCCAGAATAAATAGAGAACTTTTTGAAAATCAATCAAACAGAATAGTCAAACCAACAGAAAAAAATGTACAACAGGAACTAACTCCAAATGGACAATAAACAAATGAGAATGTGCTCAACCTCACGAGTAATCATGGAATTACAGAGTAAAACTACAAATCACTCATGTCACCAGAATGACTGAAGTTGAAGATCGCCTGTATCAAGTGCTGACAACGACATGATCAAACTCTGACTGTGCTACCAGTGAAATTGTAAATTGGTATAAGTTTGGGAAAACTGGGATTAGCTATGAAAATGGAAGAGAGGCACATCATACAAATTATAAATTCCAATCTGATAAACAGAGCCAACAAAATCTGTGCACCAAGAGACTTGTATGAGAATGTTGATAGCAACTTTTTTCACCATGGCCCCAATCCAGAAACCACCTAGAGGTCCATCCACAGAATGGACAAATAAAATTTTGGTGTTTTTGTACAATGTAATACTAAAACACAGTACACGTAGAGCATGGATAAAGCTCCTTGAATGTGGCATTGAGAGAAGGGAACAACCACAAAAGATGCATACTTTGTGGTCCCTTTTACATAAAGTTAAATAAAAAGGGAAATTACAAACATAATGCCAAGATTCAGAACAGTGGGAAAGGACTGAGGATGTGATGACTGGGAGAGTTTATGTGGAGGGTGCTCCCGAGGTCCTGCCAAACTTGTATTTACAGAACCCAGTGTTTTGTTTTATTTGATGAAAATCCATGGACATGATGCTTTGTACGTGTTAGTTTGCGTTAAATGTCAAAATAAAAGTTTAAAATGTATGGAAAAGAGGTGAGAAAGAGGAGACTGATCAGAGAAGAGTTGCCATTATCTAGATAAAAACAAATAATAAGGTAACAACTGAAAAATTGGAGGAGGGGCAACCATTTGCTAGATTATAAGATTTTCACTTTGAAAGCCAACATTAGAGAGAACCAGGACAATTAAAAAGAATTTAACCCATCATGTATTTTTACATTGATGAGTAATGTCTTTAAGGTCAAAATAAATCATCTCCAGAGACTGACAGAAAATCAGTCCATTATCTTAAAAAGTGGTAAATAAAGGAAAATAATTAAGTATTTTTCCTGCCTTTTCTTAACTGGAAAAGTAACAAGAAAGTAAAAGAGGAGGGGTTTGCATTTCTTCACAAAAGAACTCCAACTATTAAATGGCAAAGAAATTATAAAACTAGAATATCATTATTTTGCAGTCCCCTATTAAGTAATAAACTTGGACATTGCACTCAAAGACTATTTGTGTCACAAAAAGAAACAAGCAGAAGTCACAGATCTCCTAGAATATAGCACTGCTTATGAATCTTCACAAAGGGTTTTGAGTCTGAACAACCTCTGGGTCCAGCTGCCAGGCGCAGGAATTGCAGAGCACAGAGAAGCCTGCTAGAGTGCAGCGTGTGCACACAATCCCCAACATTCTGACTGTGCGAATCAGAGGGTCAAACGAACCAGGTCCTTCACCGCACGAATTGCAAGAAAGAGAGAGTAAGCCAAGAGTCTTAAAAGACATATAATAATTATGTGATCATTTCATTCTGAAAAATTCAAAATCATATATATATATATATGGACATTTATGTCTCTCATAGGAGCATAGTATAGAAGAATCTAGAGACTGGGGTGTGATCTATGTGGGGACAACTATGGTTTGCTCTGTCCAGTTCTTTAATAAAGTGGTCTTTCAGTTCCTGAAAATGCTCTCTTAAATCCTTCCTTAAGTCATCTTTTAATTTTTTGATCATTTTAATGGTCATATTGTTGATATTTTTTCTAGGTTTTCATCCAGGTTGCTATCCATGGACTCCTTGGCTAGAGAGTTGTGGGTTTGAGGAGGAGAATTGTTGGTCTTTTTCCTCATTTTCAGTGCTAGGGAATGGAGCCTATGAGCCCTCTGAGGTTATTTTACTTTGGGGATTTTTTTAAAGAGAGAGAGACAGAGAGAATCAATTTTATTTAGTTTTTCACATGGCTTTCGTTGCTCTGAGACTTTGTTGTGTACGTGGTGTTGGGGTTTGAACTCGTGTACTTGTGCGTGCCAGGCAAGCGCCGTAAGCGCTGAGCAACTGCTCCAGACACTTTGGGGATTTTTTTGATGAGTTGTGGGTTTTTTGTCCCTTCAGTAACTTAGGCTGAGGTACAATTTGGAAGATGAG
Organism: Aplodontia rufa; assembly: GCA_004027875.1. Taxonomy (NCBI): domain Eukaryota; kingdom Metazoa; phylum Chordata; class Mammalia; order Rodentia; family Aplodontiidae; genus Aplodontia; species Aplodontia rufa. The sequence goes on along the minus strand of PVKS010005526.1, from coordinate 53,724 downwards.
ATTAATAGCAGGCTCCCCAAAGTGTGATTAATTATTGGCCTTTGTGATTTTTAATATCTCATGAGATAAGGCAAAAGAGACAATATGAGCAGCCAATGAGCATAACAGCGTTAACCTGGTTACTTTGTTCCTTCTATAAATATTAGAATGTAAATAATCACCTGTGAGAGGAATGGTAGGATTGGTAACACTGTCTTTGGTTACAACACTATTAGCTGTCAGACTATATCTGGAATAAAAGCAAACCTGCATTATCAAGTTTGGTATTCGCATCAGGTTTCCAATAACACCCTCGATAAGGATGAATAGTCAATATGATCTGTCAAAACATACAATAAACAGTGTTGAACTGGTTAATCTCTTCATTTTGTAGTTGATGCACTGCTATAACCTTGTAGGAAGTAGCTTTCCCAGTATTTCTTCATTTTTAGTCAAAGAGGGCCTGGACGTCACTTCCCTGCTGTCCACCGTCTTCCATTTTAGTCAAGCATTGAGTTTTTACATTTATAAAAAGGGAAAAGTTTTTAAGAAGAGGTTGTAATCACTCTGGGATATAAAAGAAGATCAATTGGAGTGGGGCATTAAGGAAGATCGATATGTTGTAAGATGATTTCCAAAATTAGGACCAAGAAGTGAGTGGAAGAGAGACACTTTCAGGATAATCATACAGTGTATTGAACAAGCAAAGGTGATAATGAAATCCTTCAAGACTCGTGAGGAGATAGAGCCCTACCTCATCCCTCCCCCGTTCCTAGGGAAACAGATTTGTGTGAGGAGGTGTCTCACTCTAGGTGAGGCAGGAGGTCATTTTATCCATAAATGTTCAGTTTTCATGAATTCATTCACTCAACAAAGATGTCTGAGAGCCTACCATGCCCCAGACAATGGACCTGGCATGGGGACTACACTGATTAGCAATAATACACCTGGTGGGAAAGGTGGAGCCTACCACCAGTTACAGTGTGATGTGCAGTGACAATAGATGCACAGAGATCTGGGAAAGCAAGATAAGAGATGGTCTCAGATAAACTGAGGCATGGAGGATAAGGAGAGATTGTCCTGGTGAAGAGGGATGCTCCAAACAAAGTGAAGAGGGAACACAGAACATTCAGAGAGTTATATAAGTACAGCTACGCTTCAGAGGACAAGAGGGCCATGGCAGGAGGCGCAGTGGGAAAAAGCATGGCCTCCTTAGCCGAGCCATTCTGAGCAGTTGGGCCCCAATTCTCTGGGGAGGTGAAGCCCCCTGGGAAGAGAAATGACATATCGACAAGAAGTAACATTTGCTGAGTTCCTGCAACATGCCAAGCTATTTGCTGGGCACTTCCACTGTTGTCACATCCTCAGAACATGATATGGGTGGAGCAGTGACCCTGGTTTGGAATATAGTTATCTCTTTCCTGCAGGTTGGAACATGATTATTTCTGTTTTACAGATAATGAAACAAAGACTGAAAGATGTTAGATAATTTGCTCATGATTATTAAATGGTAGAGATAGGTGGGTCTTTGTGACATGGAAGCCTCACGATTAAAAATTTCATTTCTATGTGCCCCCTGAATGAGACTTTTCTTTAAAAAGATTACTTTACAGAAGAGCAGGACCAAGTTGGAAGTGAAGAAGAACAGTTGAAGGTTTGTATAGCAGTCCTGTGAGGAGTTGATGATAGTGGGCCAGATTAGTAGAAATGGGGAAAAACAGATGCAGTGAAAAATTTTAGGAAGAAGAAATGACAGGTAGGTGAAGTATTTTGAGGGGAGAATTGCTACTCTTTCATAATATATTTTCAGGTATATTTATCATTTTATAATACATTGTATAAATATACATATGTACATTCATTATTTTGCAGATGGACAGTTAGATTATTTTGCTATTATAAAATATGCTCTTGGCATAACGGAATTTAACTCAAAATTCAAACATTCTTTCATTCCCATCATGGAATTATGCACAGTTGCATAGATTTTAATGTTTGCATATGACTAAGGGATGACTAAGGGCCAGCATTGAAATCAATGAAATTGAGAACAACAACAACAAAAAAAAGCAATAAAAAGAATCAACAAAACAAAGAATTGGTTCTTTAAAAAAAATAAATAAAATTGACAGATTTCTAGCCATTCTCACCAAAAGAAAGAATAAAATGAAGCAAATCAATAAAATCATAAATGAAATGGGAGACATCACCACTGACTCATATGAAATACAGAGGACTATAAGTGCTTATTTTGAAAAAGTTTGAATATCTGGAAGACATGAATAAATACCTAGTTACATATGACATTCCCAAAATGACACAGAAGGTCATTGAAAATCTAAACAGACCAATCTCAAGTAGCTAAATTGAAACAGCAATCAAAGGCCTTCCAAAAAATAAAAGCCCAGGACCTGACTGATAGATTCTCAGCAGAGTTCTACTAGAAGAACTAACACCTCTCCTTTTAAGCTATTCCATGAAATTGAAAGGGATGGAACACACCCAAACACTTTATGAGGCACCCATTACCCTTATACCAAAACACAACAAAGACACATCAGGAAAAGGAAACTACAGACCAATTTCCCCGATGAACATAGATGCAAAAATCCTTAATAAAATTCTAGCTATTTGGATCCAAAAGTACATTAAAAATATAATACATCATGATCAAGTGGGCTTCATTCCAGGGAAACAGGGCTAGTTCAACATAAGCAAATCAAGAAATGTAATTCACCACTAAACAGAATTAAAAATAAAAATCATGTAATCATCTCAATTGATGCAGAAAAGGCCTTTGATAAAATTCAACACTGTTTTATGCTCAAAACCCTGGAGAAGATAGGGATCAAGGGAAGATACTTTAACTATGTAAGATTCATTTATGACAGACACCTACCTAACATTATGCTCAACGGAGAAAGACTGAAAGCATTTTCACTAAATTCAGGTACTAGACAAGGTTGTCCACTTTCACCACTCTTATTCAATATAGTCCTTGAAACCCTTGCCAGAGCTATCAGGCAAGAGAAGGAAATCAAGGGAATTCGTATAGGAAAAGAGGAAGTCAAGTTGTTTCCATTTGCTGATGACATGATTCTATACCTAGAAGACCCAATAAGCTCGACCAGAAGACTTTTAGAACTTATAGGCTTTTTCAGCAAAGTGGCTGGCTGTAAGATCAACACCAATAAATCACTAGCTTTCCTTTACTCCAGCAACAAGTCTGCAGAAGAAGAAATTAAGAAATCTGTCCCATTCATCATCTCCTCCAAAAAATAAAATACCTGGGCATCAATCTAACAAAGGATATTAAGGACCTCTACAACAAAACTATCAAACACTAAAAAAAAGAAATTGCAGAAGACCTGAGTAGATGGAAAAACATTCCATGTTCATGGTTATGCAGAATTAATATAATCAAAATGGCCATTCTCCCCAAAGCTCTATACAGATTTAATGCAATCCATCAAGATACCAATATTATTCTTCACAGATATAGAAAAATCAATCCTCAAGTTTGTATGGAATAATAGAAGACCCAGATTAGCCAAAACATTACTCAGCAAGAGAGAGGAAGAAGGAGGTGTCACAATTTCTGACGTGAAATTATACTCTAGGGCTATAGTAACAAAAATAGCATGATATTGGTATCAAAACAGAACTGAAGACCAATGGGATAGAATAGAGGATTCTGAGATGAACCCCCATACCTTTAACCATCTGATATTTGATAAAGGGGGCAAAAACACAGCATGGAAGAAAGATAGTCTGTTCAACAAATGATGTTGGACAAATTGGACAGCCATTTGTAGACTATTGAAACTAGATCCTTACCCTTCATTCTGCACAAAAATTAAATCAAAATGGTTCAAAGATCTGGATATTAAGCCAGCAATTTTAAATTTACTTGAAAAAGAAGTAGGATCAACACTACAAGACATAGGGATTGGTGCTGCCTTCCTTAAAAAAAACTCCCATGGTGCAAACAGTAAAGTCAAGAATAAATGAAGGGGATGCAATTAAACTAAAAAGCTTCTTCACAACTAAAGATTTAGTCAAGAGTGTCAAGACAGAACCTACAGAATGGGAGAATATCTTTGCCTGCTACGCCTCAGACAGAGGGCTAATATCCAGAATATACAAAGAACTAAAACAACTATAACACCAAAATCACAAATAATCCAATCAATAAATAGGTATGGAACTAAAAAACAACTTCTCAGCAGAGGAAGTCCAGAAAGCCCATAAATATATGAGAAAATGCTTTACATCATTAGCAATAAGAGAAATGCAAATCAAAACTTCACTGAGATTCCACCTCACTCCTGTGAGAGTGGCAAACATGAAGAATACAAATAATGACAGATGCTGGAGGGGCTGTGGGAAAAGAAGAACACTGACCCATTGCTGGTGGGACTGCCAACTGGTTCAGCCACTCTGGAAAGCAGTGTGGAGACTCCTCAAAAAATTAGGGCTGGAACCACCATATGACCCAGCTATCCCACTCCTGACTGTTTTCCCAAAAGAGTTAGAATCAGCATATCATAGAGATACAGCTTCATCAATGTTCAAGCACCTCAATTTACTATAGTTAGATTATGGAACCGACCCAGATGTTCCTCACTTGATGAGTGGATTCAAAAACTGTGGTACATATATACAACAGAATACTACTCGGCTATTAGAGAAAACAATATTATGGCTTTTGAAGCCAAATGGATGGAGATGAAAAAAATTATGCTAAGTGAAATATCCCAATCTCAGAGACTCAAGGGAAGAATGTTTTCTCTCATTTGTGGGAGCTAGAATACAACCAGAAACAGTATGTTAGATGGCTAAGCTAATAATAACCTCAAATGTATGAATTTTTACACAAAAAGGGAGAACCTTGCCTAGGATACCTGGAGACGTAAAGGGGGCACAGGGAAGAGGGGGGGATTAGGAAGGATATCAAGGACACTGGAGGGAGGGTGTATGGGGGAATCAACTCAGAAGGAAATCTCCAACCTCCAGGAGAAGCCCATTTAACCCAGAGGTTCATTTGGGGGAAACATAGAACCATGGGGAACCCAAGGAGGAAACCATGGAATGGCATTTGTTCTTGATTGTTTGATAATGATTCCCCCTTAATTATAAGTCCATAATCAACTAAAAAAAAAAAAGAAAGAAAATGCTGGAACTATGCCTTGAAGATACATAATGTAGGGCCTTAAACATCATGCTGAAGACCTTGTACATAATTCAGGAAGCAGTGATAAACCATTAAAGATTTTTGTAAGCAAAAAAGAAAGGAAAGAAACCAAGAATAGCCAAAGCATTACTAACAACAACAAAAAAAGAACTGAAGCAGGAGGTGTCACAGTATCTGAAATAAAAATATACTATAAGGCTGTAGTAACAAAAACAGCATGGTATTGGTATTAAAACAGACATGAAGACCATGGAACAGACTAGAAGATACTAAAACAAATCCACAAATGTTTAACCAACTGATATTTGACAATGTGGGCAAAAGTGTAACATGGAGGAAAAACAGCCTATTCAACAAATGGTGATGGACAAACTGGACAGCCATATGCAGACAACTGAAATTAGATCCTTATCTCTCAACCTGAACAAAAATCAAATCAAAATGGATCAAAGAATTAGGATTTAAACCAACAGCTAAAAACAAATATTGGAAGAAAAAATAGGATCAACACACCATCACATCAGTGTAGGCACTGCCTTCCTTAACAAGACTCTCATAGCACAAGAATTAAAGCCAAGAATCAATGATTGGGATGCCATTAACCTGAAAAGTTTCTAGCTAAAGAATTAGTCAAGAGTGTGAAGAGAGAACCTACAGAATATAAGAAAACATCACCTGCTATGCCTCTGACAGGGAACTAATATCCGGAATATACAAAGGTCTCAAACAATCTAACACCAAAACCACAAATAGTCTAATCAATAAATGGGCCAGGGAACTAAACAAAATCTTCTCAACATAGGAAATACCAAAAAAAAGTATATGAAAAGTGTTCTACATCACTAGTAATTAAAGAAATGCAAATCAAAACTGCAGAGATTCCACCTCACTCCAGTCAGAATGGCAAAAAAATTAAGAATATGAACAATAACAGATGCTGAAGGGGTTGCAGGGAAAAAGAAACACTAACATACTGTTGGTACAACTGCAAACTGGTACAACCATTCTGGAAAAGTGTGGAGACTTCTCAAGAATTGGGATGGAACCACCATATGATCCAGCTATCCCACTCCTGGGTATTTTCCCAGAAGAGCTAGAATCATCATTCTACAGAGACATAGCTACATCAATGTTTATAGCAGCTCAATTTACAAGGTCTAAACTATGGAACCAACCCAGATGCCCCTCACTGGATGAATGGATCCAAAAACTGTGGTATATATACAATAGAGTTCTACTCTGCTATTATAGAGAATGATATAATGGTTTTTGCAGCTAAATGGATGGAAATGGGAAAAAATAACATTGAGTGATATATTCCAAATACAGAGATGTAAGGGCTGAATGTTTTCTCTAATGTGTGGAAGCTAGAGTACAACATAAGATAGTATGAAAGTTAGCTAAGTTTAATTAATAAACCAAAGTTCAAGTATCACATAAGCTGGGAGAACCATAGCTATGAAGGTAGAGGGAGAAGGGTGGGAGGGAGGGAGAAAAGAGAAGGAAAAAGAGGTTATCAATATGGCTGGAAACACTCAGCTCCCATGAGAAGCCAAACTATACTCAGGCAGGAAGAGAAACCCAGGAACTTCAAAAATTAATATACATGTGTGTACTCATTTCTATCTATAACATGGGGGTATTACAGAGGAGACCTTAGATCAAGGAATGTAAGAAGGGTGGGAGATCCTGGTCAAGGATTGGGCTTAACTTACTTAGTCAATACCTATGTATACATGAATATGTCACAAATATGTAAGACTATGCTGAACCAATAAAAAAATATTCAATGTTCTATCCCCAATAATTTCAAATGCACTACATATCCCAACAGTTAAGAAGCTTAAATTTGCATTGCTATTATAAATAACTCATTCTGAATAGATTTTCCCACACTAAAATGTGCAGTCCTATTCTGTCCTGTGCCTCCTTAAAGAAGCACACTTTCTCTCTCCCTTCCCCACCATGATGGATAATCCCCACTCCAACCTTCTTTCTTTTTATGGTACTAGGGTTTGAACCCAATAGCACCTAAATGAAAGTCACATTCTCAGCCCTTTTTTATTTAGAAACAGGGTCTCAATAATTACTCATGGCCTCACTAAGTTGCTGAGGTTGCCTTTGAACTTGTGAACCTCCCTTCTCAGCCTAGCAAGACACTGGGATTACAGGTGTGTGCCACTGCGTCTGGCTCCAACCTTCCTTCCTATGGCTATTTTTTAAAAACTGCCTAGTTTAAGCCTTTTTCTAGCCTGCGCCTGCATCCAAAGTAAAATGGCAGCCTCTTTGATCCGGTTGAGTTAGGTATCCCTGCTAATGCAGAGAACATGTATTTCTGACTTTGTTGGTTTTGAGATTATTGCTGTAGATTCCATTCACTGAAACAATCAAAAGAAAATTTTAAGCAGAGATTTGGCCATACTTCCGAAATCATATTAGCTTCCCAATTTGCTATGGTGATAATTACTTCAAAGGCAGCTGTGGTTTCATAAAATAAAGGTTCCTTGCTGCAGACAAGATTTGTGGGCCTTCTCCATGGAGCTCAGGAATGCATCCCAGGGGAACCTCAGGCAGTCTGGATTTCTTCCACAGTGTCAGGGAGTCAATGTCACAGCTAGAAACTGCACCTGGGGCAGGAAAACTGGAACCAGTCCCAGGAGAAAATGGATAGAATGTCCACGTACAGAGGTGAAGAATTTCTGCCTTGGATACTCAGAGCTAATTTTCATGCAAACAGACTTAACTGCTTTTCTCATCCGGCTTTCCTTTTTGGTGTGAGCATGGGGCCAGCTTTGACGAGATTTCTTCATGTTCTCTCTTACCTGCTGTCCACTGGAGTTGAGGAGCAATGCCTGTCTTTATGCAGGACAGCCAGTTCCAGGCAAGTATCTCAAAAAAGGGAAAAATTGTAATAGCAAGGAGAAAGATTGACTACAGAGTAGAAAACCCAGAAAGGGGGAATATTTTTGCAGGGTCTCCCTTTTCTGGTCCCTGCAATACTATTCATTTTGCCTTCCTGCCACCTGTCATTGTGCTTCTCTCCCTAATCCTCTCCAGCCCAGATAGAAGGCCTCCTCTTAGATTCAGGGTTCCCCCAAAAGCGGACTACATTAATCAAGTTTCTCCACAGAAACAGAACCAATGAAATGTAGAGAGAGATGAAGAGAAGGCATATTAAGTGAATTGCATCAATTATGGAGGTGGAGAAGTTCAACAATGCCACCTGCAAGATGCCAAGTGGAGCCTTGGGGAAGCCAGTGATGTGATTTAGTCCAAGGGCAAAGACCAGAGAGAATCAAGAAGGCCACTGGCATAAGTATATTCCAGAGTGAAGAGTGTCCAAAGGCAGGAGAAGATAGATGCCCCAGCTCTAGGAAAAAGCATTTGCCCTTCCTTTTTTTTTTTCTTTGTTTTTTGTACTGAGGATTGAACTCAGAGGCACTTTACTTCTGAGCTACATTCACCAGCCTTTTTTATTTGGAGACAGGATCTGACTATGTTGCTTAAGGGTCTCTCTATGTTGCTAAGGCGACAATCCTCCTGCCTTCCAAGCTGCTTGTCCTTCTTTTTTGTCCTGTCTGTGCCTTCAATGGATTCAGTGATGCCCACCCACATTGAGAGGTGTGGATTTTCTTTCTTTAGTCTGATTCAAATGCTAAACTTTTCCAGAAATGACTTCACGGAAACACCTAGAAATAATGTTTAACCAGCTATCTGAGAATCCTGAACACAAGGCAACCTGACATATTAGACCAACTATCACATAGTCCCTGAGAAAGGAATGTGAATGCATGTATTCTTCAGACCCAGAAAGCACTATGAAGGGGTGGGGGAGTGAGATAGGGAAAGGGCAGAGTAAATGACCCCAGGAGGCAACTGGAGCTCAACCCACTCTTCTAGTAGCCTAGTCCCTGAACTGTCTCAGGGCTGAGAAAGCTGAAGCTTCTACATAGCTTCTATCCCTTGCAGGCAGAAGATCGCTCCTGGGCATTCATTCCCCTGGTACTGCCTCTTTCCTTCATTGAACTCAGAGAACTTCTCAGGCCAATAGATGTAGAAAGTCACTGTGACCTATAAGGGAAGTGTCTGTTGTGGCCTGAGGTGTTTCAAAGGCAGATGGGCTTGCCATCAAGTTGTCTGTCCCATTCCCTGTGTTTTGTGACCTCCTTTCTTTGCCTTTGTGGAAGGTACACCACATAGAAGTGTTCGATATAATTAGCCTGAAATGAAGTGGGGCCATTGATCCTATCAAGTAAAACTCAGAAGATGGACAGCTAACGTGAAGCAGAGCCAGAGACACAGTGGATTCTCAGCAAGAGGTGGATTCTTAGAGATAAGAAAAACCAAAAAGGAGAAATAGATAGAAAGAGACAGAGAACACAGGTGGACGACAATTTGCAGATAAAAGAGAAGAAAGCAAAGGAAAGATCATTGAGGGAAAGTAGGAAAAGACTAATGAGTGATACCTGAGGATATCCACTCTCCCTTTCAGCATTTTCTTTGGCTTCTTCAAGCTGAGTTGGATGTTGAAGATCTGACAGGCAAAAAGAACTCTGCAGATGTGATTAAGGTTGAGGACCTTAAGATGGAGAGAACTATTGGAATTATCCAAGTGGGTCCCCTCTAATCCCATGAACCCCTGTAAGTACAGAGTCTTCTGGAGTTATGTTCAGAAAGACATGATAGTCTGAGAAGGATTCAATACTCTTACTGGCTCTGAAATGTGGGACTGGGTGTGAGGACCCAGAGAGGCCTCAGGAAGCCAGAAAAGGCAAAGCTATAGATTCTTCCCTTGAGCCTCCAGAAAGGAATGCAGCTCGGCCTACATCTGCCTCTTATCCCAGAGGAACTCAGGCAGGACTTCTGACCTCCAGAACTGTAAGATAATAACTTTGTGTTCTTTTAAACCACTAAGTGTGCAGTAATTTGTTATAGCAACAATAGGAAAAGGAATACACCTAGGGACATTAAGAATGGAAAATTATCAAAAATCACTCTCCAACCCTCTGGTATTCAGCCTGTAATCGGTTTCCCATTTAAGTCTGGAATTATTTTTTCTCTCTGCAGAACAGAGAACGACTGCTCTCAAGACTCATTAATATGCATAAAGGGTGGCATAATTAGTTGCCACAGGTAACCCTTCTCTGGCTGTGTGAACTGAGCTAATGTGCAAATGCATGCTGCACAGGCGAGCAGAGCGGTGTGAGTAAAAGTCCCCATTTCATAAAAGGAAATATTTGAATAATATGCAAATGCACTGGATGTTATTAGCAGGATGTCAGGTTTGACAGTCCATGTTATTGTGAAAATAAATGAGTTTTGACATAAATAACTTAGGTATGCATTGATTTTTTTTTTAAAAAAAGCAAATCTTGTAACGAGATGTTATGTATTGTGCTGTAGGTTTATAAAGATTTTGATGGCTATTAAGAGAAAAAACATGATGAAGGATCGTTTATTAATGTATTCATTAAGCCACTCTAAGGTGTAATAGTAATTACTTTCCTCCAAAATGTACTCTGTTCCCCTCACATATTTAATTGACTCTTGCAACCCACATTTAAGACAATGAGGGGAGTTGTCAGCAATGTGAAGACAGAAATGAAGAGAAATCAAATCTCCATCATCAGTATCAAAAATGCTGTGCTGAGTATTTTAACTCTAGCAAATATTCCTTTTGGACAGTCTTTATCTTAAAGCAATCCACCTAAAGAAATTCCTCTGGGCATCTTGGTTCTTTTTTGTTTTTATTTTTTTGTTGTTGTTGCTTTGTTTTTGTTTTGTTTTTTTCTGGACCTTCCTTTAAGATTTTTTCTTCAAAGTCTGGTGAATGGGAGGTCACAACATGGAGGTCAGAACTTCCTGGCTTAGTCAGGAGCCTGGGGCCCATTGCATTTGCTCTTAAGAGACAAAAGAGAGAAACACCCAGGAGACATCTCTGCCTAAGGACACACATGTGCTGGAGACATTCCTGAGCCACATTCCCAGGCTGCCAGCGGGGTCCATTCACCCTCTAGGGTCTGGAAGGGAAGAACTGACAGGCAAGAGAGCTCCTCTGGCTTAGCTGATATCCTCCTGCCTGCCCAGCCCAGAAATCCAGGTGTTTCCTGTACAGAAGAGACAGGGATCTTAGTGAGGCCAAGCTCAGGGATAATGCTTAGGGACAAAGTTTTTTCTGCAATCCAGCAGCTAGTAGGATGTAAAAGTCAAGACTAATTAATGCCCTAATTTCAGCAAAAATAAATAAATAAGTCCACTAAAAGATTTTGGGTGTTTCAGGAAACTATGTTAAGAGTCTACATAGTCAGTATTGGTGTCTAAGCTCAAAAAACAGAATATGTCTCAGTCAGAGTTATACTATATCCCCTCCACACACCTTGGAGGTGAGTGTGGGGTCCTGCTGATACAACAGCTGTTGTTGCTGTTTCTGGAACCTGATTTAGCTAGTGCAGCAGCTGCTAGTCTCACTAAATTCAATCCCAAGAAGTCCCTGCTTGCCTGCTGCAAGCTCATTCCTGTGTCAGCGTCTGGCATGGATGTGTCTGATGGGCAGAGCCAAGGTCACATGCCAACACATCACTGTCCCTGAAAGACAGGCTGGGGAAACAAGTTCTGGCACATCAGTTTCATAGCTGGAGTGCTGATGCTTCTCATCGTGAACCATAAGCAGAAAATCTCTCAAAGGTAGAAAGGGCAGGCAGATGTTGAGTGGACAAAAATGCCGACTAATGTTCCCTCTACCAAATTTTAATTTCCAAAGGTCAAAAACACTTCCCAGTAAATATAATGCAACTCTCCAATTACAAACAAAATCACATTCATTCCAAAAGTTGGACAATCAAAAGAATTGTAGTTATACCTTCTATCTCCAAGACGTCTCTGAGTAATATCCATTCACCCTTTGGTTCCTTCATGATCTATGCTGAGTATCTGATCATTATACAGTTTACTACCAACAATTTACCCCATTAAAAACTGTGGGAGAAATAGAGAAACAACTTGTTTAATACATACATGATATATCCAAAAAGAAAACCTGACTAGATCTTACACTCCCAGCTTCTATAACTAGTTTCCTAGAGACAGATGAGGTTTCAACTTCCCTGTGGCCTCAATTAGAATATGAATTCATTCCTCCAGCATGGACAAATTAACATAAGTTAAATATGTTTACCACCTTGACAAACCAAGCCTTTTGTTGTACTGTCCATTTGAAGTTGTCATAACCTGCCCTCAGTTTTTACCACTGGATCTGGCAATTATGATATAACAAAAATAAATATTATTTCATTTTTATCTCCTGTTCCTGGCTCAAAACTCATTTGAACCCTTGAAATTCTCTGAGTGATCTTCAGTATGCTAATGAGATAGCTCCTGAGAAGGTTCACTACATACACTAAGTAGCTTCAAGGTAAAGTCTGATCATGAGAAAAAATAACACATGATACACGGTTGGGACTTTCAACTTTATCCCCAGATGTCTGGGGAGGGAAGAAGGACTGGAGATTGAGTTCAATCACCAATGACTAGACACTTAATTGATCATGCCTATGTAATGAAATTTTCATTAAAAGCACCTTAACAATGGGATTTAGAGTGTGTCCAGACTGGCAAACACACTGAGGCTTGGGGAGGGTAGTGCACCGACAGAGGGAATGGAGGCTCCAGGACACCCCTGTCCTCAGCCCCTCATCCTATGCATCTCTTCTGCATGGCAGTTCCTGAGTTGTAACCTTTATCATAAACAGATAAACCAAAGTCGAGTGCTTTCCTCAATTCTGGGAGTCATTCTAGAAAATTATAGAACCTGAGGAGGGGATTGCAGGAAACTCCTAATTTATAGCAGGTCAGTCAGAACTGCAATTGTCCTGAAACCTGTGACAGGCATCCAAGGTAGGGACAATCTCATGGGAAGGACTGAGCCATTTACCTCTGGGGTCTCTGTTAATTCTGGATAGTGTCAGGATTACATTGAATTATTGGAAACCCAATTGGCATTGAAGATTTAAGAACTGGTGCAAAATATCAACACACCTTTGAAGTCAGAAAGAAGACAACGCAGCAACAATTAGAGGTATTCACAGATCAAGCACCCCAACAAAATCTCTAACTGCCTCTTTTGCTTGTTTCTCCAGAGAAGCCTGACAGGGTCAGCTTCCAGTTAAATGGAGTCATTATTGTGCTCTCTTATGGAAGCGTTTCTCCCATGAGCTCAGAGAGCAGGAACGAACAATGAAACAAATGAATTTCTTAGTGAGAGAGGCAACCTTTACTTCTAGTTGATTCCTAGATACAACATGGGCCCAATGTCATCATCAGCATTTCACCAGGTAGACTATTTATTCCTCCCCAGTGTGGCATTCCATCAAGATTTTGATTTAATTATTATTTCTTGCTGGTTTTGGCACTCAGCAATGATGACAAAGCTGCAGTAACAGAGGCAGATGTCGCCTCCATCCCTTCCACGGACTTGGAGAAATTACTGAGCAAACTTTAGATTGACTGGAATGAGGCTGATTGACAAGGAGTAGGGGATTATCTTGTATACTCATTCCTGAATTTCTTCTTTCTGCAGTTGAGGCCTTTTAGTGAATTCATGTGGAATGTAAATATTTCATATCCTGGACCCATTCTCAGAGGGCCACCTGCATCCTTCCCTCTCAACTCTTCAAGTCACAGATCCTCCAGCCAGGGTGCTACTCAAATTATGAGCAACCAGCCAAACCATTAGCCACTTCCCATTAACTAATAAATATTTTTAACCAAGCTTTCTCTCTTTCCAAGTAAGGAGACACTGAGATATCATCCAAAGCTCTGCCCACTGTTAATCCCTTCTGACATCCAGAACTCTCTGTAAGAGGTGCTGCTATGCTCTAGGCCCCCATCTTAGCTGGTGCCTGCATATTATGCTAGTAAATCAGGCTTGAGTTCTTTTTATATTTCTCCCACATAACATGAAAATCTCCATGAAACCATGAGGCGGGTTGGGGAGGATGGCAATGCCAGCAATAGCAAGCTGGGAAGCTGACCCATCTCTTCATGTGACTTTATGCAACTTCAGGTGGGCAATGCCTGGGCCCATCTGGAGTACTTGCTTTCACTTGGGGTACTGCTGTGAGCTGCTAATGCAGAGACACTGGAAACTGGGTGCTGCTGCCAGAAGCCCCTTCACTGTGGCCATTAAGCTCTGTGTGGCTACTGCAGCCTTTCTAGACTGAATTCCAAGAAGTCCCTACTTCCTTGCAGCACAGCTCTACTGTTCTGGCGTGGGTGTCTAACTGCTGGAGCCTGGGTCACGCACTTGTACTCCAGTTGCAAAGGATGCAGGGCAAGAGCAGTGAGCATTTCAGTTTTTATTATGGAATGTGATTTTCTTCCAAAAATGATTAATGACAGAGTGGGAAATTTAAACAAAAAAAAAATGGGTTTCGTGTGTGGGATGGTCAATAAGAATGGCATGCCCTCCCTGGTGGCTAAAAACATAGTCACAAAAGGGGGACAAAATATTATGTTGAGGAGAGACAGCCTCTTCAACAAATGGTGCTGGACAAATTGGACAGCCACTTGCAGAAAGCTGAAATTAGACCCATATCTTTCTTCTTGCACCAGAATCAAATCAAAATGGATCAAGGAGCAAGGAATTAAACCAGCTACCTTGCAACTGATGGAAGAAAAATTAGGTCCAACACTTCAGCATTTGGGAGTAGGCAAAAACTTTCTCAACATGTCTGCTAAAGTAAAGGAAGTAAAGTCAAAAATCAGTGAATGGGATGCCATAAAGCTAAAAAGCTTTTGTACTGCCAAGGAAGCAATCAAAAGAGTCAAGAGGTTTCCTATGGAAACGGAGAAAATCATGGGCTATGATTCCTCTGAGAGGGGCCTCATATCCAGAATCTACAAAATCCTCAAAAACCTCAACTACAAAAACACAAACAACCCAGTCAATAAATGGGCCAAAGAGCTAAATAGAAACTTCTCAACAGAGGACATTGATCAAGCCAATGAATACATGAGAAAGTGCTCTAAATCACTAGTAATCAGAG
Organism: Aplodontia rufa; assembly: GCA_004027875.1. NCBI lineage: Eukaryota > Metazoa > Chordata > Mammalia > Rodentia > Aplodontiidae > Aplodontia > Aplodontia rufa. Next base: position 38,508 of record PVKS010005526.1, on the reverse strand, counting down.
AAATGCAAATGAAAACTACATTAAGATATCACCTTACGCCAGTCAGAATAGCAAAAATGAAGAAAAGTAACAATAATAGATGCTGGAGGGGCTGCGGAGAGACAGGCACACTAACACACTGTTGGTGGAGCTGCAGACTGGTACAGCCCCTCGGGAAAGCAGTGTGGAGAATCTTCAAAAAATTAGGGATGAGACTACCATATGATCCTGCTATTCCTCTCCTGGGTATCTTTCCAGGGGATTTAGCATCAGCACATTATATTGACATGGCAACATCCATGTTCACAACAGCTCAATTTACAATAGCTAAATCATGGAAACAACCCAGATATTCCTCACTGGATGAATGGATCCAAAAACTGTGGTACATATACACCATGGAATTATACACAGCAATTAGAAACAATGATATTGCAGCCTTTGAAGGTAAATGGATGGCTATGGAAGAAATTATGCTGAGTGAAATCAGTTTAACCCAGAGAACCAAGGGTCAAATGTCTTCACTCATCTATGGAGGCTGGAGCTAGACCCTGGCCATTCATTGGGAAAGTTGGTCTGTTATCATGTGTTAAGTCCAGATAAGGTGTAATGTTATACAACCTAATATATTTTTAGAGAGGTTATGGGAAGGGGAAGGGAGGGATAAGGGTGGAAAATTGGGGGGAGGGGCACTCTTGAAGGTAAATCTAATCTTCAGAATCTATATACATTTTATATTATTTTGTTAAAGACTTGTATGATTGTTCAACAAATAAATTTCTCAATGATAAAAAAACAGTCCCAAGAAATAAACTTCTTTAAGTCCTGATTCTACTGAGTCTATCCTTGAGCACAAATTGATTCTCCCTATATCTCAGTTTTGTCAGAATAAGAAGGCTGGAATAGCCCCTCCTTCACAGAGTTGTTGGTGAGGATTAAGTGAGTTTGTACATTCAAAGCATTTAAAACAGCCCCTGGCATACAACAAATGCTATAATAGTAGTTAGTATTATTATAGGTCACATTCCTCCTTAAAGAGGCAGAAAGACAAAAGCTTTTATAGAGCATCTATTAGCTACTTTGAGTTGGGATGCGAATACTATATTTAATTGATTTATTCATCATTAAATTCAATCATCACTTACTAAACACCCTCCTCCAGCAGATGCCGAGCTGTGTTCTATGTGAGGGACTAAGACAGTGACAAAATCCCTGATTCCATATTAATGGGTCTTCCCTCCAGACACAGGTTAGCAAGGGACATGGTGTGAATTTTATCTCTAGTCTATAATCCTACAAAACCTTGCTTTACTTACCGCTCTCCAACAACTACTAGAAGATCATGACTCAGAGACTACATACATGATGGAAATCTCCCAAATTTATACTTGAGTTTAATTCAAGCTTTCGTGTTTTCGGAGCAGGAACTGATCTTCAGAAGGCAGATTAACAACCACCTTACTTGAAAACTTTTCCTTATAGTAACCACTCTCTGATGCATGGTGATCTTTTACTTGTGATAAGAAATAAAAAGCAATGGGAAGACAGCATCACCTCCCCTTTCCTGGGATCTGTGGTCCAGCGCAGGGAAGGACCCAAAGTTCATATCTTCGGATGTCCTTCCAACAGGCACTTTCTCTCCTTCAAATGCTGCACAGAACATGAAGGTTTGCAACTAATCCTCACTGCATGTTTGGCTTTCTCATTTAAAAAAAAAAAACTTTCCGTTTTATGAATTTAGCCATGTCTCTATGGGAAAAAATCTTGTGATCAGTGCAATCAGAAGGTGCTGAGATTTGTTTTTAGGAAAGCAATAAAGGAGCAACCATCTTCAATTGTGAGCAACAATAACAAATAAAACATGTCCAATAACATAGGAACATTGACCAAAATCTTTCTAAAAATGATGTTAAATCAACTCAAATGATGCAGAGTTAAATTTTCTTATTTTCTTTTATTCTGAAGCGAGAGAACCCTACATGTCTTCAAGCTAATACAACATTCTTCTCTTTCCTTCAGACTCAGTATAGAATTTCTGCCACCAACTACCTACAGGTCTTGAGACCTGTGAGCTTCTAACTACACAAGCCAGTTACTAAGGAATCTCCTCTTCCCCTATTCTCACCTCCTGGTGCTTACACTTCTCCCTCTCTCTTTCTCCCTCTCTCTCTCTCTCTCTCTCTCTCTCCAATTCTTGCTGTCTAAATATGTATTTATGTAAATATGTATACATGTTTGTGTTGATATCTAAATATATGTATATTACATATATACACATATATGTGTGTATGTTTGTGTATGAATGTGTGTGTGCATGTGCATGCGCATGTGTGTGTTTGTATATTCCATTGGTTCTGTTTCTCTTGGGAGTCCTGGCTATGGAGAAATTGGTTTATAGTTTATTTTAATGCTTAATCCTCAGCCACTCCTGTAACCCTCATGCCACCATTACGTGACAGCCACCAATCTATAAGAACTAACATGACTGTGAGTTCTGAGAACTGCCACAGAGTGTATAATGATTCAAAAATGGTTGGGTTGGGGGGCTAGAGCGGTGGCTCAGCAGTTTCGGCGCTTGCCTGGCAAGCACAAGGACCTGGTTTTAAACCCCAGCACCACATACACAACTAAGTATTGGAGCAACTAAGGCCATGTGAAAAACTAAATAAAGTTGTTTCTCTCTTTTCTCTGTCTCTCTCACTGTCCCTCTCTCTTAAAAAAAATAGTTGGGTTGAAAATGTAAACTTAATTCATTTGGTCATTTTTCATTTAGTCTACCTAATAGCAAACACATATTTAAAGGGAAGAAGTTTCAAATGGATATTTTATTTTATTTTTTAAGAGAGATACACAATGGGAGAGAGAAAGAAAGAGAGAATCAATTTTATTAGTCTTTCATATGACTGTCATTGCTCTGACACTTCGTTGTGTACATGGTGCTGGGGTTTGAACTCAGGTCCTCATGTATGCCAAGCAAGCACCGAAATATATTCCAGCCCATCAAGTGGATATTTTAAAACAATGATGTTAAAGAAATAAGATAGCAGATTAAACATACAAATCTTAAATTTTCCCACATCTCAAAACTTCATTTAAAATTTTTCTATTTTTAATTAATTTAATTATTTATACTGGGGTTTGAACCTAGGACCTTGTGTATGTTAATCATATACTCTACCACTGAGCTACACCAACAGTTCCTAAAACATTTTAGCACTTAATCCCACAAGGAGAACACTCACCAAATCTTACAATGTGAGGCAAATGGCTAACTGGCAACAGGCATAGCAAACCTGAGAATGCCAAGCCTCAATAGCAGTGGAAGAAATGAAAGTAAACCCAATTTACAATGCACAAAAGGAAAAAACCCAAAAAGTTTGTGAATTGTATCATATGCACCTTTGAGACTGCAATACACACACACACACACACACACACACACACACACACACAAAGAAGGTGGGGATGACTAAAATAAGGAGCACTGGACAAAATATGTTTGAGACTTAAGTTCATTCCCTAATTCTTCATCTGGTAGCACAGCTGAAAATGTGACTGTATTTTCTCAGAGAGTAAAACAGATGGTCTGGTTGGGGGAAGACCATGCATACTGGAATGAAGTGACTACAAGCATTCCAAATAATGAATGCAGAAGCACTCCAACCCTCTTTCCTCACAATTCCAGAGTTTGTCATACGTAGCATTCTTAACTTCCAGGGAGGCTAGTGGAAGGGATTTCCTGGAAAGTGTGACGAGCCGTGAAAGGAAAATCTTGAGATGCTGAAGTCAAGGATTCCCCATCAATCAGCTTACCCAAATCTGAACTCAAAGTCATTAAGCCCCATTCACATGATAGAGCTTCTGAGCACGTTTTCACTCACCTTCTGGGAGCACTCAGGGTTCTCTATCTTTCCGTCTCCTATCCTTTACGATCAGCAGCGAGGCCCTGTCCCTACGTTGCTTGGCTGGTGCTCAAGACCAAACATTATGTTGTTTTTGGATACATTTCTTGGTGGTTTCAACTTAAAAAAATACACAGGAATGATTGAAGCAAAAGTTTGAATAAAGGAGATTTCCTGGGAAAGGAGGTTCTGGGGACTCTCAAGCCACTGGTCACTTTCTAATTCTTTCCTTAATGGTGGACTTATGGGTATTAATTTCATTATTATGCTCTTAACCATACAAACACATTCTATACTTCTTTGTATATTATTTCATAATTTTTTAATTTAATGGCATTATGATAGAATGTGATGTAGAAAGAATAAGACTCATCTAAAAGATCCTAAGAAATAAGAAAGGTATGAGGGGACATATTTAAAGTAAGATTTAAACATCAACATAAAAATTCAAACAACTTATATACTGATTATTTTGGAGCCAAATGAATACCAGCAATTAAATATATGCTGTAGTATCCAAATCGATTTTTAAACTGCTTTTATAATTTGGTATAGGGAATTGCTTTATAAAACTAACTGTTTCCTCACTATTTTTAAATTTTTTATTAAGGTGCCTCACTATATTTAAATTTTGTTTTTAAACAAAAGATAGGAAAGACAGACTTAAGCTTTCATGTTAAGCATGCCTTAAATACTTCCATGCATATAGTAAAATGCTGTAAATGACCTCAATTTATGGATTCGGAGATTGTCAGGTGAATTATCAGTTTGCTTATCAATAATAATAATAATTTTGAAGAACAGCAATACTTAAAACATGTTTAAATCCATGCGTTTATGATAATATCAAGATTTACAAAAACTCATTGGACACTTTTTGCCAATAATAGGTACGTAAGTCATTTTTAATACAGGGAAGTAAAGAAAAAGAATCACACATGCACTTTATATTTCCTATAAAACTGTACCACTGGAAAAACAAGTAACTATAACAAGGAAAAAATTCTCCTTACAGAAGCTTTCCAACTAATAAATAAAGAGGAATAACAGAATGAAAATTTGAGCATTGAATACTCCCAAAGTAATAACGGGTGAAGACAATAACTAGTCACAGGCAACTAACACTTCAGAAGATACCGAGTCCAGAGCTTCCTGATAGAGACACCAGATGACCTATAATCAGTCTTGCAAAAAAAAAAAAAAAAAATAGCCAAAACCCAAATTTCACCAACGGTTTAAATCTAACTCCAGGCCCATCCAGACAGTGAAACAATCCAAGAAAAACAATCTAATTTCTTCATTAAATGACCACAAGAAGAGAGTACCTACAGAGTAAACAAGAATTATAAGCATAATCAATTTCAATAAAGTATAATAATTTCCAATCTAATTTAAACAAAGACACTAAAAATAAGGAGGTATCTGAGACTTCTGAATACTGGATAGTTGAGAATATATTGTTAGTTTGTAGGTGAGATAATGGTGCAATTGTTATGCTTCCAAAGAAGTAGGTTTACCTTTTAGAGATCCATGCTCAAGTCTGATAGAAGAAATGGCCTCCTATCTAGGACTTTCTAGAGATGGCAGTGGGTAGATATGGATATAAGGTGGAACCATGACAGGCCATCAGTCAACAACTGGGAAGTAGTGATGGGCACACAAGGATTCATTACACTATTCTCTCCACTTTTATATTTTCTTGAAATATTTCATAAAACACTTTTAAAAATTTTTGCCTTAAGTAAAATGAGAAACAACACATGTAATAGGTATGATAAACAAAGGGTTTGGGAGATTAATAGAAAATTAGTTCTTATCTATAAGCAAGAAAGTGACCATATGTAAAATCCTTAAATAATATGAGCACACCTTACAAAAAAAAGAAATATAAATTACCAACAACAAAAATGTTTCAATTCCTTAATATTTGAAGAAATTCAAGAAGCAAACATAATTTTGAAGGATATAGTGATGGAGTAAATGAGCAAGACAGAGGAGAGAAGAGGGGAATACAAACACCCAATAACCATGCTGAGATATAGTAAACCAACCTTTTTATATGGAGATAATAGTGTGTATTATAAACAAAGGACACTTAGTGTTCTGCCTAGAATTTCAGTTCTAAATATATAGGTAAAAATATTCTCCAAAACAACCTTAAAAAATAACATAAATGGATTAGTCCTACCACAGATAACTCCTCCACATGTGAATGAATGGTCACTGAGCAGTATCTAAAGCTGTTCGAGCCTTAGCAAGTTGGTAAAACACCAACAACCCAACACCTTCCTGTCATGGCCAAACACACTTGGCCAGTGGATAGTGCAATAGATTAGCAAAGTGTGAATACATAGCATATATAACATAATAAAACACATACCATGTACATCTGCTTGAGCAATTGGGATACAGAGTAAAACCACAGCTTAAGTCTTGAAGTCCATCTTTTGGAAAATGACAGCCCCTAATGCTGCTGTTACAAACACACTTCACATTGCGAGATTAAACAGAATACACAAGAAATTAAAACAATAGAGCCAGCACAAAGAAAACTTACAATTAAAAGTAAAAAATTACACCAACTAAAATATAAAATCAGTTGAATGCAACAATTAATGCAAGTTTTTCCTAAAATAGGGAAATTTCAACTCTCTGAGGACGTAGAACAGGAGAGCTGCAACAAGGCAAATACTCAATGTCACTCTGGGACCAACTGCTGCCTATTAGGAGATCCTGGTTGGATGGGTTGCTTTTTCTGAGGCTTAAAAATAATAACCTATTTAAAATAGCATGAGATATTAAAATACTGGATTATGTATGAATAAGTTTTAAGTTCAAAAATGCAAACCAAAAAAGTATAGCCATATTAGGTATAAAGATATCTCCATGTACTTTAAAAATCTTATTAGAATATAAGCTCCTTGAGAGAAGAGACTGTGCTCTCTTAATATCTTATTCCCAATTCTAAGCACAGAGGTACCAGGTAATCAAGTGTCTGTTCATTTTTGTGTGTCTTTGACAATCATGCCAGTCACTGTCTTAGGCAGAGAGGATTCAAGGGTGAAGAGGGTTGACATGGTTCCTGAGCCTTTGGGCTCACATTCTAGTTTCAGGAGAAAGACAATTTTAAAAAGACAGCAAAAGAAACAGAATAATTTTCAATTGTAATTGGGTCAAGTGCAATAGAAACAATAAATACATCATGTAATACAATGACTGCAGAGTCTCCTTTTAGATAAGGTTTTAGAAAGAATTTTTATATGGAGGAAGCAGTTGAACTGAGAGCTGAACAAGAAAGCAACTTTGCAAAAAGATTCAGGAGTAGAATGTTTCAGGAGAGGGATTTGCAAATGCGAAGGCTCTGTGACCAGAGAATGCAGGATGGTTTGAGAAACCAGAGAAGATACAGAGGGTACATGTGGCTGTGGTTAAGGATGAGCTCAGGAATGTCAGCAAGTGCTACATTCAGGAGTCAGAAGAGGAAGTTAGGTGAAGGCACATGGGTGTTACAATAAGTTAGTGGGAATTCTTCAGGGGGTTGGTGTCACCTGACTTATGCATTACAATGCAGCCCTGCTGTGTGGAGAGGAGACTTTAGAGGGAAGACAAGCAAATATGGAATGTGAAGTCCACCTCCAGGCTGCTTCAGTGGCCAGGATGGAGAGGAGGAGAGGGAGACAGTGGAGGCCATCAAAGCAGAAGGAAGTGGACTCAAATATTTTAGAAGGAGAGGAAATAGAACTGACTGTTGCAAGAGAAGTAATGAAAGGAATCTAAAGATGATCTTACAATTTTTAATTGAACAAAAGAATGAATGGAAGAATTATTTACTGGTGATAAGAGAAACAGGTTGAGGGGAAGAGAAAAGAATTCTTTGGGAGCTCTTTTGTCTAACATGACTATGACTTTAAAGGCAGTCCCAGTGGACATTTCAGGTATACAGGTAGATAAAAGTTTGGAATTCCCAGGAGAAGGCAGTCCTTGGAGATGTCACTACATAAGTCACCAGCACAGAGATGATAGTTGAGCAATGGTATTGAATAAGACCTTGCAAAGGAGAGAAAATAGACAAAAGAGAGATGGCGCTGTGAATCAGACTCTAGATTTTAGAGAATTGAATAAAGACAGAAATGGAATTTAAAGTGTAGAAGTGAGTCTGTTTGTTTGATTCTTTGCTTTCCAAAAAATTACTTCTTTTAATAACTATTTTTGTACTGAGGGTTGAACCCAAAGATACGTTACCACCGAGTTACATCTCCAGTCTTTTATTTTTTATTTTATTTTTTATTTATTTATTTTTATTTTATTTTTGAGTTGTTGAGGTTGGCCTCAAATTTGTGATTCTCTTGTCTCAGCCTCCTGAGTCACTGGGATTACAGGCATAATAATTTTTAAAACAAAATAAAACTCAAGTAAGCGAATGTTTCTGCAGGGTCCTATCAGACTGGCAGCCCTCAGACATCTATTGGAAATAGAAGATGAGTCTTATGATCTCCTCCAGAGATAATCACTTACAACTCTGCCATCAGTGATGAGCCACACAAGTCATTTTAGTTGTGTGACTCTTTCTGCTGTCAAAATTTTGAGACAAACTGGAATTAAACACCCAGAAAATCACTGACAGAACTATAAGGCCATTGAAAATGCTGCTCAAGTGTAATATCTGCCCTGATTTTAATTTCTATGTTGTCAACAAAGACATTTTGAACAGTGCCAACTGAAGTTGGGGCAGAATTTAAGGAGGCAGCTTCTGGCAGTTAACAGCATTTATATCTCTCTAATGACTGGGCTTCAAATTGAAGGAAGAGGGAAGCAAAGGGCTACAGCTCTTCTGTGGAAATTTTAATCTAGATTAACCTCCAATCCCCTTAGTTTTTCCTTTGCTTCCATTTTCTCCTCTGCCCAAAAGGGGGGGTGGACCTGCTGGTTGGAAGAATTACCACTAAGATCCTTCATCTCCCTGTGATGGTTAATTTCATGTGTCAGTTTGGCTAGCCACGGTCTCATTGCTTGGTCAAACCTCAGTCTAAATGTTGCTGGGAAGTGATTTTCCAGATGTGCTTAACATTGGAACCACTGCGCTTCGAGTGAAGCAGATTGCCCTCCACAGTGTGGGTGGGGCTCATTCAACCTGAGGAAGACCTTAACGATGGAGACTGAGATTTTCTGAAGAAGAAGCAATTCTGCCTCAATATTGCAACATAGCAACCCTGAGTTTTCAGCCTGTACATTTCAGAGTCAAGACTGAAACATCAGTTCTTCCCAAACTTTCCACTCCATCAGCCTACATGAACCAATTCTTTAGAAATATATCTTTCCATGTCATGAGTGGAAAGATGTATGAACAGATAGATGGATGGAAGAAATGATGGATGGATGGATGGATATAGGTAGATGTGGAGGTTTATCACCTAAAGTTTCTATTACTTTGGAGAATCCTGACACATTCCTTTTCTATCTGATTTTTTCCAGCCTTTTTCCCTACATCTGCCCAAGTTAATACAAAGTGACTTAATACTCAGCCCTTGTAAAAAGTTTTGTACTGGAAACTGAAGAATAGAGGAACAGACTCACCTTGGAGGCTTAGTACCTGAGTTCCAATTCTGGCTCCAAGTACTTCAAAAATCATGTAAGCAAATACCAAACCCAGAATCTAGTGTCTTCATCTGGGAGAAGAGACAAGTAGGAATTGCAAGTTGATTCCACTTGTAAACTTGATTTGTTTTCAAAATAGGTTATGAGAATGCTTTTACTAGAATCCAATAGCTTTGTCCACAGTGCTATTCATAACATCTAGGTGTTTTAGTCAGCTTCTTTGCTGCTGTGACCAAAAGACCTGACAAGAACAACAGAGAGGAAGAAAAGTTTACTTGGGGGTTCATGGTGTCAAAAAGTCTCAGTCCATAGATGGCTGATGCTAATGCTCTGGACAGAAGATGAGACAGGACATCATGGCAGAAGGGGTGTGGTGGAGGAGAGCAGTTCATGACATGGTAGCAGGAAGCAGAGAGACTAAGCTCAGCTCACCAGTGACCAAGTATACACCCCAAAGGCACACTTCAGTGACCCATCTCCTCCAGCCATACCCTACCAGCCTACAGTTAATCAATTCAAGTGGATTAATACACTGATTCAGTCAGGTTCTCATAACCCAATCATTTCACCTCTAAATATTCTCACATTGTCTAATACATGAGTTTGGGGAGGCACTTCATAACTAAATCATAATACAAGGTAAATAGATTTAAATAATCTGCAAGAATAAGAAGACCTCTTCAGCCAGACACAGAAGTTTCAAAAGTTTCTAAAACTTCATTTAATGCAATATTAAGATAACTTCTTCCACTGATGCCATTTGATCTCAAAACTTATTTGTACTATCACAGTGACGTAGATACTGATCTCATCTCCTGGCAGGATCAGAGTCCATAACAAAGTTGAAACCTTGGGCACATGAGAAAGTCTCACTAAAGTCTCATGAGGAGTCCAGTGAGCAAACAGGCAAGCAGAAACAGAAAATGAGGCTGGACACCAAATAACAAGGGACAGCTAACCTTTACCATTTACAGTCACCTCTGCGTAATCACGCATTCCCCATCTGCAAGTTCAACCAACTGTGGATCAGAAATATTCAGAACAAAAATTGCATCTGAGCTGAACATGTACAGATGTTTTTCTTATCATAATTCCCTTTACAGTATAGTATAACAGCTATTTATATACTATTGCATTGTATTAGTTGTTACAAGTAATCTAGAGATAATTCAAAGTATACGGGAGGACACCCACAGGTTAAACACAAATACTACAAAATTTTATGCAAGGAAATTGACCATCCATGGATTTTGGTATCCACAAGTGGAGGAGAGGGATCTGGACCCAGTTCTCCATTCATATTGAGGAGGATGCCTGTTCTTACACCCAATTCTCTGACAAGCACTTACCACGCTTTATATCATTTAATTATATAAACAGCATAAGATAAGTACTACTCTTACCCCCAGTTTAGAGATAAGGAAACTGAGGCTCAAGAAGGATGTGTCTAATCCAAGGTAGTACAATTAGTAAGCCGCAGACGAGTATTTGAGTTCTCTCTCTCTCTCTTTTTTTTTTTTTCAAGGCTGAGGACCGAACTCGGGGACTTGGGCATGCTAGGCAAGCACTCTGCCACTGAGCTAAATCTCCAGCCCTCTGAAGAGCATTTGAAACCAAGATGTCCAACTTCTTTACTCTGTTGCCTTCCAAGAACATCGAACAATCTCTTTTATAAAGTCTCTTTAGTTTGGTTACCCTAAGAGTTCTCTCAATTCCACCACTCAGTGGCCCAAATGAGTAATGTCCAGTTTAAACTGCTGATCAAGGATTCGTAAACAGAAATATTAAGGGAAATTAAAGAAATGACGAGAGGAAAGAACCAGTCAATTCTCTTAGGTGGCACTTGTTTGCCCTAAGGTTTAAATCTAGCCTTGCTGTCTAAAATTGCAGTCATCCCAGCAGCTCAGGAGACTGAGGCAGGAGGATTGCAAGTTCAAAGGCAGCCTCAACAACCTCGCAAGGCCCTAAGCAACTTAGGGCCTGTCTAAAAATAAAAAGGGCTGGGTATATGGCTCAGCATTTGAGAGACCCTGGGTTCAATCCCTGGTACAAAAAATTGATAATAATAATAATAATAAATAAATAAATAAAACTGCAAATACCTGATAAGTAGTAGATAGGCATGTGTTCATAAGTCACTTATATAAGGTTTTCAAAGAATCTTTGTTGTCAATACATATTAGAAATGAATCTAGAGTTAGAGCAGTGGCTTTGCGCTTATGGCGCTTGCCCAGCATGCGCAAGTATGCAAGTTCAAACCCCAGCACCACATACGCAACGAAGTCTCAGACCAACAAAAGCCACATGAAAAACTAAATAAAAATTGTTTATCTCTTTCTCTCTCTCTCTCTGTCCATCTCTTTTTAAAAAAAGAAAAAAAAAAGAAATGAATCTAGATGTAGCAGTATCATTGCCTCGACTGTAAAGGAAATAACGATGATAAAAGCAAAGCACAGGCTCTCAACCTTAAATAGAAGAGAATATAAAATTATCTTTCATCTTGAAGGTAATTATAATTGCCAGCTGGGTACTTAATGCCTTTGGGTTGTTATATATGTGACTTGAAGCAGTGAAAAATAATTAACCTAAATACTTCTATCTATCAGTTTTCAGATGGGCCTTGGACTGTCAGGTCTACGAGGGGAGGAAGTAACAGGCATCCTAGGGGGAAAAAAATTAGGATTTACCCCTGCTAAATGTATACAGGTTGCCTCCAGATAAAATTCAGTAGGAAAGGAAAAAAAAGAAAAGAAAAGAAGGGGAGAATATTAGAATCAATAGTATGTACTGAAGACATCTGTTGTGGGAATTTGCTTCCATGATTACGTAGCATTTACCAACTGGAGACCCAGGACAGACAGTGGTGTATTTTAGCCTGAATCCAAAGGCCTGAAAATCAGGAGTTACAATGTCCAAGGGCAGGGGAAATGGATGTCCAAACCCAAACATAGGGTGAATTTGTGTTTCTCTGCTTCTCCTACTTAGTTCCTCAATGAATTGAATGATGAACACCCACATTGGTGAATGCAGATCTTATTTCCCAGGTCTACTGATTCAAATGCTAATATCTTCCAGAAACACACTCACAGACACACCCAGAAACAATGTTCCACCAACTTAGACCAGCCAAATTGACACATGAAATTAATGTCCCTGAGGAGGGTTTGTCACCCCTTGTCCTCCAGTTTGGATAGTTTGTGCCTGATGGACACTAGCATCATGAGTACATGTCTTTGCCCCATCCTGTTCTACAAGGAACCCATAGTTCTCCTGTTCAGTTTCAGAGTCTCCCACCAAGCCCGCTGGGCTATGCCAGAGCACATCAAGTTATGGCGGACAGCTTCCACCAAGACCAGCCCATGCACAAAGCCCTATGAACCACAGTGACAGGCTCATTTAGAAACAAATTAGGGGTTAAGTAAAAAGTGCATGACAGAGGCAAAATGGAGTTTCCCTTTCCCCCTTCCTGTCGGTTAGAATTAGAAAGTGCCCATGAGCAGCGGGTGTCAAGAATATGAACGTGAAATGTCATTTCAACTGCCTCTAATTGAAGCCAGGATAAATGGAGTGGAAAGGCAGCGTCTAATCCAATCAAAACATGAAAAAGGTATTTTGACATGTAAATTACAAACTTCCTGTGTATTTTGTCTCCCCAATTACACACTCCCCTGTCATGTTTTTTAAAATTATATCTTAATCTCCCAGTCTCCTAATAATTATGTCATCATTCTTGGGCCCTGAACACTGTGTAATGGTATTTTATGGGATATGCCATTCATTATTAACTAAACTCACTCTCTGTCCCTGGTGATACCATATCTCACAGCATTCAAATATGCCTGGTGTCAGCTCCTGCTTTGTAAAAGCTACGGCAGCTCCACTCTGCTTCATGGTTACATGGGAATGAGTTTGTGAAGCACTTTTGGACAGTTAATCGGATACAGTGTTTTATATGGGATACCTGACATCTTTGGGTTTTTTTTTTAATGGAATGGGTGATTGGTTTAAAATACAAATCTCTCTTCATCCAGGCTCATTGAGATAATGCCACACTAAGAATTAACTGCTGTTCTTAAATAGCCAATATTGAGATCACACATTTGAGATCACAAAAAGAACCCTGATTATCAAGAAAAAAATGCCAATTTGATATGCGGAGAGTAGCTTTTCTGTAGTGGCGGGAGGCACTGCAAATAATATTACGAATAGCAGGAGAAAAACTTAAAGAATGCTCAGCCTATGGCCATGGATTTATGGGTGAGGAAAAAATGACAGCAATCACATAAAATACTTGCTTTTTCCAGGTCTCTGTTTACTGGAAGCAGAAACAGAGTTAGGTTTCCCAAGGCACCAGCTAGGCTACCTCAGGGTCTCATCAGACACTGCCCCAGAGCCCCAACGGTACATTCTGAGGCCAATGCATTGTTCTCAGGACCACTGATCAAACAGAACCAAAGGTCTCTGAGGGAACTCACCAATTGCTTGAGCCCTATGAGCAGCCAGTGAAACTAAAAGTCATCCAGTACCCCAAGTTTTTCTTCAAAATCCATCTTTTACTACTCAGATTTGGAGTCATGCAGTAGAGCAAGAACAGACATTGGGTTCAAAAAGATGAAAATCTTTATCCTGGGCATGCTAGTGTTCAACTTGGACAAGTAACTTGGCCATTCTGTCTTAGCATTAGGATGCTCACCTGTAGGTAGACATAGCATCACACCTGCATTGAGACAAATGAAAACAGATGTTATTTCCTGTACATTTGTGCTATTTAAGCGAAGTAGCCAGGACTAGAATATTTAAAGTCAAGAACTCTAGATGTGGGGCTGGAGCAGCAGCTCGGGGGTTATGGCGCTTGCCTGGCATGTGCAATTACACACATTCAAACTCCAGCACCCATATACACAACTAAGTGTCAGAGCAATGAAAGTCATGTGAAAACTCAGTAAAAAAAAAAACTGATTCTCTCTCTCTCTCTCTCTCTTCCTCTCACTGTCCTTCTGTCTTAAAAAAAAAAAAAAAAAACTCTAAATGTGAGTTCCTGTTCTACCATTCCTAAGCCCTCAGTCCTCAATTTCTCATATTATAAAAAAACATGTAAAACAATGTACCTCTGATGGCTTAAATGAGGTGACTCGGGCCTAAGTATTTACCAGGTGCCTGACATATGTAAGATGTTGAAAGACCATCAGAGTCAGACCGGCATTAAATCAAATCTAAGAGACACAACTCACATGAATCAGGTTTAACAGTGAGACTGGATTGGAGAAGGGGAGAAAAAGGGATCAGAATATACAGACACGTTATTAGACCTTATCAATCACCACAATGAATGTGTTAGCCAAATCCAGTATCCTCCATTGAGAGAGAAACAACAGACCCATGTAGGAGCTCACAGAATGAAGTGAGTCCTCTCATTGAAATCATGAGTTCTGTAGTCTGACCTGCAGTTTCACCTTCTGGGTTTTCAGTTACCCAGAGTTAGTCAACCTCAGTCCAAAAATAGTGGAAAATTACAGGCATAATTCATAAGTTTTAAATATACTTTAGTGTAGTTATAATTTTTCATCTTATTGTTATTGTTGTTACTCTTACTACACTTAATTATAAATTAAAATTTATGATGTATAAGTATGGATAGGAAAAACATTAAACAGTCATGGATCACAACAACAGGGAAGTATTTTGAGAAATGCATTTAGATAATTTTGTCATTGTTTGAGTATCTTAGTACTTAAACCCACATAGCTATGATGTCACTAGGTGACATAATCATATGGAAACACCATCATATATGTGGGCTGGTATTGAATGAAAAGTGAACATGACCATAGACATACAGAGTTGAATATTATCCATGGTTTCAGGTATCCACTGGGGGTTTTAGAACACATCCCCCTTGGATAATGGGAGAAAACTATACAGGACTTTGGGGGCAGCATTGCCCACCCACCTACACATGTGTGGAAAGGAAGATTTGATACCAGTATACAACAGGCAGCAGTTTCCTCTTTACACTTCTTAAACAGCATTTACACTGGACCTGCGGGAAATCGCAAAGGATGAAGATCCAATATCTGTTCCCAACAAGTTTAGAAGCAGAAACACAACAATAGGAAACAATCCCTAATTCAAAATAAAAAGTGAAATATACTCAATGGGAGTTCTCACAGGGGGCTAATATCCAGAATATACAAAGAAATCAAAACAAAGTTAACACCAGTAACACATTCAACCCAATCAATAAATGGACTGAAGAACTAAACAGAAACTTCTCAACAGAAGAAATACAGAGGAACAATAAATATATGAAAAAAATGTTCCACATCTCTAGCAATCAGAGAAATGAAAATCAAAACTACACTAAGATTTCACCTCTCTCCAGTCAGAATGGCAAAGATGAAGAATACAAACAACAACAGACACCGGAGAGTTTGTGGGTAGAAAGGACTATTTGTACACCGTTGATGGATGCAGACTAGTACAGCCGCTCTGGAAAGCACCATGGAGACTCCTCAAAAAACTAAGGATGGAACCACTGTATGACCCAGCTATTCCACTCCTGGGTATTCTCCCAGAAGAAACAGAATCAGCATACCACAGTGACACAGTTACATCAATGTTTCTAGCATACACACACACAAAAAAAAAACTGGAGTTCTACTCAAATATTAAAAAGAAAAACAATTACAGCTTTTACAAGTAAATGGATGGAAATGGGAAAAAAAGTATGCTGAGGGAAATAAGCCAAACTCAGAGACTCAAAGGTCAAATATTTTCTCTCACATGTAGAAGCGAGAGTAACACTAAGGATATGGTGAAAGATAGTCAATTTATATAATAGACTCACCAAAGTCAGAATAATGCATGATCTCAGGGAAGTCTAGTTATGGCGGGCAGGGGAGAGGGGTAGGGGGAGAAGGGAGAGGGACAGATGGGGAGGGTACTACAAATACTTTATGTTATATTTTACTCCCCTAAGAAGCTAAATAATACTTATACAGGCATTTAAAACTAGAACATTCAACAAATTTATTATATATGTATATATACATTAATATCTATCATCAGGGGGAATGCAGTGAAGGTAAGAGCCTGGGAAATACATAGGCGTAGGCATATCCTGGATAAGGACTGGGTTGAAGTTACATCATCAGTACATGCAAATGAATGAGTGTGCAACAACAAATCCCTTCAGAGTAAGATTATATTGCACCAATAAAAAGAAAAAATATTAGACTGGGACTGCTGGTGCACCTCAGTGGTAGGACGCTAGTATTATGTAAGGCCCTGGGTTTGATCCCCAGTATCACAGAATAATACAAAATTGAACATTAAAAAAAGTCAGGAAATCCTAATCTTTATTGTTGCAGAAGGTTCTTAAAGATATAGATGGAAGCCCATCCACCTGGGAGTACTGCTCATAAAAAGAAAGAATAGTGATACTAAAATCTTCTGTTTTCAAAACTGACAGACATAAAAGTTGACCCACAGTGATAGTATTATTATTAGACAGAATATAAATGGACCAGAGATGGCTCCTTTGGATTATCCTAAAACTGTCCCCATATGCAATTTACCGCTTCACAGCAGCCTAGGACTGATATCCCTCCCCTGGCATGTCCTGTGCCCTTTTTGCTTTCAGATGATGGTTTAACACTGTATGTGGAAGGTCTCCTGCTGGAAGAAACTTTCCTTCTCACACAATCCTATCCCAGCAACATCCAACGAAGCTTCCTGTTGTGAGCTCTTGCCCAATCAACTCTGAAATTTGCACTTGTCACAGAGGATGACCACCGTCCAGTGGAATCAATATCAAATGATTATACTTGGAATCACTTCTGAGTTGAAATCCCAGCTCCAACTGTATACATGCTCTGTGTCCTTGCTCTAGTTATTCATGCCTTTGAGCTCCACATTTCTCATCCGTAGAGTGAGGATACTCACCTTACACATCCATATGTCCAGGACAACAAAAACACATAAAGAGTAACCAAGGAGTTGGGGATTTAGCTCAGTAGCGGAGCGCTTGCTTAGCATGTGCAAGGCCCTGAGTTTGGTCCTCAGCCCTGAAAAAAAAAAAAAAAAAAAGAGTAACCAAAAGACGAACTCAAGAGATCATCAATAAACTGCAAGCAATCTTCCCTGGTGCCCTAGCTGAATTCCAATGTTGGATCTATGGGGAAATAATGTGTGAAGTAATAGTAAATGTCCAAGTCCAAAATAGTAGGAGGCTCCCCACAGATGATAAGGGAAATACCTTAACAATTTGAGAAGTACCACATCTGTGCCTGTGGCTCCAGTATTGCCCAGATGCTCATAGAAATGGCCATCCACCAGAGGGCCTAAACAGGAAATGCTGTATTGCCCATTTCTCAAAAAGGGTCTCCTACTACAAAGACTGGTATCTGGTACGAAACAGATATGTTTTTGCCCTTGGACCTGAGTGAAACTGAAACCAGCACCACTGAAATGTGGCTGCCACATCAAGATCTTAGCCTGGATGATCAAATCTGTGCCATGCCTCCTTATTAAGGGAGAACTTACTCTAGTATTAACCTGCTACTGACTGTGTTGGTCAGCTTAGATCCCTCTCCACCTTGATGCTGGTAAGCTGTACAACTGCTCCTAGGTACTTCGACCAATGGGCACTTTTTATGCCATAGATCAAGCTCTTGACAGATGAACACTATTTATAGCTTCTCCCTTGATTCAAGATCAGTTATACCCAAGAAGTAGCTGAACATTCTTTTATGTTGGAAACATTCTTTTTTTTCTTATTTTTATTGGTGCATCATAGCTGTCCATAATGATGAGATTTGTTGTCACATATTCCTAGATGTGCACAATACAGCAATGCAATTTGGTCACTATCTCCCCAGCACCCCCTTCCTCCCTCCCTCCTTCCATTGCCTGGATCTATGCTATCCAATATGGCAGTCACACTTGGGACTTGAAATGTGACTAATATGACTAAGGGACTGAATTTGTACTCACATTTAATTTTATTGTATTTAAATAGCAATTTGTAGATACTGATTACTAAAATGGGCAACACGGTTCTGAAATTTATTCATTTAGATGCTGGTATGCAGTTTTCTTACCATAGAGGGTAGTTTTCTTTGCTCTCTCAACCATAACGAACTTCCTTTGAAGTCTTGAAACTCTTAGATTAAGCACTTAACTAGCTTAGCTATCATTTTTCCTTTTAGACCAACATCTCCCAAGGTCATTAAACACATCATCACCCATCAGATGCACGCCCTGAATTGGGTGGTGCTATGCTCAGGAAACATCCTGTGTGCATAACCCAGAGAGTTTACGGGGTAGGGATCCAACTGTAAGGGTACATACCTTGAATGGCAGATCGTGGATCTTCATGGCAATAGTGGTGGAGATGGGGAAGAGCAGACAGTTTCTGAATAAAATTTGAAAGCAGAGACAAAGGGCTTTGAATTGGATTAAATATGCTGAATATGAGACATAATGACAGGAATCAAAAAGGATCCTGGAAGTTTGAGCCTGCAAAAAATTGCTGGTGCTAACAAAAACTGGTCAGTAAGGAGAAACACTGAAAATAATTTTCTCATTTGAGCCTGACTCTCTTCTCATGGACTGTGTGGGAAAGAGTTGACATTCCTATTTTCACACCACAGGAGGAAAGCCTGCGGCAGAGACCCTGTCTGAAATCACTGCCCATCCCTTTGAGTCCTTTGTCTATAGATCACTGCAGTCTTGGAACCCAGGGTACTGTGTATCTGGGTTGCTTTGCTCTTTGACTGACTCAGTTTTAAAGAAGCAAATCCATATCTCCATGTCACAAAATACACACCCTCCCAGTCCTGTATTCTCCTATCACATAACATCTAACCCATATGGAAAACAAGTATCTCTACTTGGTTTATAACCCATGCCTTAAACTTTTTATTCCCTTATCCTACCTAAGACTAATTTTTTTCTGATTTGTGGACAATATTACTTTCCAAAATATCCCACCTCTTCCCATGTCTTAAGACTCACCTTCTTCCCATGGATCCTGAGCACTGGATCCTTACATTTTGATTTGGATTGATATCAGTGGTTGGGGTTCGATGATCTGAATGCACCATGCAGATGATGGATGAATTGCCATGCACACTGTCCTGGTGACCCCAGTGAATTAGCCTGTCCCTCCAGCCCCCAGAAGCCCACATGGCTGCAATTTCCATCAGGTGTCAGTCTCCTCTAATAGGACAAACATACCTTCCAGGGGTCCACTTTAGCCTTATGCCCTAAGCATTTATCAAGGTCATAGGAGTGAAGTCAGAACAGACCATTCAAATTATTATCATGAGCAACAATCATTAGTAAATAAAATAACTGCCCCTGAGAGAAAATACTGCTCTCTCGGTGATGAGATCAGTGTCTTCTGCTAATAAACAAATGAAGGATTGTTAAGAGTACATCAATTCCTGTCCTGTCAAAAGTTTTAAATAACTTTGAAATTGACCAAACTATCCCATGCACATATACGAATATATCACAGTGAATTCCACCATTATGCATATCTATGAAGCACTAATTTAAAAAAAACTATAAATAAATAGAAGGCAGATCAGTGGAGAGGAGGAAAGAGAATGAAAGAGGGGATGGAGAGTTAAAGACAAAGTACCAGTGACTAAATTGGCACAAATTATATCCCATGTTTGCATAATTATGTCAAATTAAATGCAATTTTATTTATAACTATAACACACTAATAAAAATCCTAATTTTAAAAATAATAATTTGAAATGCATAACAAAAATGAAGTAATGATAGAAATATGAAAAGTTGGGGCCACGAGTGAGTATGGTTTTCAGGGTATGCATAACAAAATTTCATACACTTGATGACAGTCTCAAAATCCATAAGCATCAGTGGAGGAAAGAGATAGGGGTGGGGGGAGAGTGCTGAGGAGGGAATTGGACCAAAATATATGGATATAATATGTGCATGTATGAATGTGTAACAACAAATCCCTTCATTATATAGAACCATAATGTACCAATAATTTAAAAAATCCATAAGAATGAGTGTTTAAAAAAGAAAGATCTCAGGGGCTAGGTTATGAGACTCAGTGATGGAGTACTTAACTAGCATGCAACAAAGTCTGGGTCCAATCCCCAGTATGACCAAACTAACCATCATCATCATCTCTCATCCATCAAATGGAGAAGACAATAGCGTCGACTTCATGGCATTTTGGGAGGATTAAATGAGACTATACCTGTATTATTTTCCACAGTTTCTCTATAGGAACTGGACCATGGAGATCCAAGGAGTTGTTTCCCTGGTGCCCTAAGCAGTGTGCTGCACCCGACTACAGTTCAGGGACAGCTTTGCAATTCTGCACATGGCCCAAGGGTTCAAACCTTGGATTGCATTTTCTTTATGTATTTTGAAACTCTGTTAATAAGTACATATATATGTAAGGATATTGCATTTTTGATGAATTAACCATTTTATCAATATGAAACAATCTTCTATCTCTGATCATTTGTTTTTGGCCTGAAGTTTACTTTGTTCTTTATAGACACTACACCTTTTTTAAAGTTAGTGTTAGGACACTGCATTTTTATCCTCTTACTTCACTAATAGCATAAGAAAACACTATACATTAATTTCTCCACTTGTATTATTGTTGTCATATAATTTACTTCCACGTATGTTGCAAAGCCTACAATATATTATATTTTTTCTTTTAAACAGTCAAATATCTTTTAAAGATATTTCTTATAAGCAAACAAATATTTTATATTTACCCACATGGTTACCACTTCTAGAGCTTCTTCATTCCCTTGTGTAGATTCAGATTTCTATCAGGTATTATTTTCCTTCTGTGAGGATGATATCCTTCAACATTTTTATAATGAAGTTTGGCTAGAGATGAAATTTTTTTAGATGGTCTCTAACCATTTTGCCCAGACTGGCCTTGATCCACTGGGTTCAAATAATCATCCTGTCTCAGCCTCCCAAGTAGCCTGGAACTATGGGTATATGCCACTGTCACTGTACACGATTTGGTAGTAATGAAGTCTTTTGGTGTTTCTATATCTAAAAATTATTTTATTTAATCTGCACTTCAGAGGTGACTTTTTCTGGCTTGCAGGGTTTTTTCTTTCAATATATTAAATTTTTCCTCCACTGTCTTCTGACTTGCATTGTTTCTGAAGAGACCTCTACTGCCATTCTTGTCTTTCTTTATATCCAATAAATATTTGTTTGTTTTTTCTTTTTTTTTTTCCTGTGGCTGCTTTTAGAATTTTTTCTTTAATTCTGCATGGTGATAACATAACCTGTTCTTGGCCCTATAAGAGTCTTCAGGTTTGTCCTCTATATTCCTTTTGGATCTCTCATCTAAAGCATCAAGTACTTTCCTCATACACATGGGCTGACCAATCACAAATAAAGACTCAAGGGGGATGCATTAAGAATATCCAGAGCAACCCATCAAGATACCAATGACATTCTTCATGGTTATAGAAAAAGAAATTCTCAAATTCCTTTGGAATAACAAGAAACCCAGAATAGCCAAAGCATTACTAAGCAGGAAAGACAAAATAGGAGGTGTCACAATACCTGATCTAAAATTATACAATAGGGCTGTACTAACAAAAAACAGTGTGGTATTGATATCAAAACAGACATGAAAACCAATGGAATACAATAGAAGACACTAGGATAAACCCACTAGTCTTTAGCCATCTGACATTTGACAAAAGTGGCAAAAATGTACCGTGGAGGAAAAAAAACAGCCTGTTCAACAAATGATGATGGACAAACTGGACAGCCATATGCAGACAACTGAAATTAGAGCCTTAGCTCTCACCCTGCACAAAAATCAAATCAAAATGGATCAAAGAATTAGGATTTAAACCAACAGCTATACAATTATTAGAAGAAAAAATAGGATCAACACTCCACCACATCACTGTAGGCACCTTCTTCCTTACTAAGACTCCCATAGTGAAAGAATTAAAGCCAAGAATCAGTGAGTGGGATGACATTAAACTGAAAAGTTTTGGCACAGCTAAAGAATTAGTCAAGAGTTTCAAGAAAGAACCTATAGAATAGGAGAGAATCATCACCTGCTATGATTCTGACAGGGGACTAATATCCAGAATAAATAAAGAACACAAAAATACTTAACACCAAAACCACAAACAATCCAATCAATAAATGGGCTAGGGAACTAAACAGAATCTTCTCAACAGAAGAAGTCCAAAAAGTCTATAAAAATATGAGAAAATGTTCCACATCACTAGCAATCACAGAAATGCAAATCAAAACTTCACTGAGATGCCACCTCACTCTAGTCAGAATGGCAAAAATGAAGAATATGGACAATAATAGCTGCTAGAGGGATTGTGAGGAGACAGGAACACTAACACACTGTTGGTATAACTGAAAACTGGTACAGCCATTCTGGAAAGCAATGTAGAGTCTCCCTAAGAAATTAGGGATGGAACCACCATAGAACCCAGCTATCCTACTCCTGGGTATTTTCCCGGAAGAGCTAGAATTGGCATACTACAGAGACATGGCTACATCAACGTTTACAGCAGTTCAATTTATAATAGCTAAGCTATGGAACCAACCCAGATGCCCCTCACTGAGTGAATGGATTCAAAAACTGTGGTATATATATACAGTAGAGTTCTACTCTGCCTTTATAAAGAGTAATATCATGGCTTTTGCAGGTAAATGAATGGAAATCAAGAAAAAAAATCATGCTGAGTGAAACATCCCAAAAACAGAGTCTGAAGAGCTGAATGTTTTCTCTGATATGTGGAAGCTAAAGTAAAACCTAAGATAGGATGAAAGTTATCTAAGTTTAATTAATAAATCCATCAAAATCTTAATTTCACGTAAGCTGGGGAACCATAACTATGAAAGTGGGAGTAGAAGGGAGGAGAGGAGGAAGAGGAGGGAGGGGAAAAGGGGATTTTATCAGTATGGCTGGGAACACTCAATTCCTATGAGAAGCCAACTCAGGTAGTCAGAAAAACTCAGAAATTTCAAAAATTAATATATATGTATATGGTCATTTCTATCTATAGCATGGGGGTATTACAGAGGAGACATGAGATTAGGGAGTGGATGAAGTGGAAAGATCCTGGACTAGGATCAGCCTTAACTTACGTTGTCAATACCTATGTATGCATGAATATGCAACAACGATTCCCTCCAATATGTAAGACTATGTCAAACAAACAAATAAATATATATCCAGAGCACACTCTAGCACTGCCTCCTCTCTTTTACTTGTTCTCATTCTTCTCTCTGTTATTGTCCTGTAAACTCTAGTCAGCTGCCCTCTCTCCCATCTCCACCAGTCCTGGAAACTTCTGAGCACTCTCTGGATTTTCCCTTCCTGAACCACAGCCTGGAAGCACCTATAGGCAATGGGGAAATTTATGATTCTCCTGGCTTGTTTTCCTTCTCTCGGGAACTACCATCTTTCATTGCCTGCTGTCTGATATCTTGAAAAACATTATTTCATATGTGGTAATAGAATGGGACAGATTAGAGAAAATATACACCACTATCTCTTAACTTAGTGTGCGAGAGTGTGTTCTTTAGAATGCAAGTATGTGGTCCTTAATCACTGTTTAACTTCAAGCAAGCCTCTTGAAGTTTTCAGTTTCTTTAACAAAAGTAAAGGAAAATGCATACCCCACAAGACCACAGCAAGTACTGAATGCAGAGGAAATGCCTTCACAGCATTAGGAGCATAATAGCTATTCAATAAATGTTAGTTTCCCTTTTTCTTTTCTTCTTGCCCCAGGTATTCATTGCTCTTTGTAAACCAATGCTCTCTCATTATATTACCACACTTTATGAACCATGAAAAGGTCCAAATTCACAGCTGGTGTTACCTGCTTAAGTCTAAGTCATATAGGAAGAAAAATTAAATTAGCATAAGGACCTAAGAAAAATATTTTCCTGCTTTGCCATCAGAGTGAACTCTTTCAGGACTGTTATTCTTTGAATTTGAAATGTTTGCCAAAAGTTTGTGTTAAAGGCTTGGTCCCCGATGCAGCAATGTTCAAATGCTGGGCTTTGGGGAAGACTGGATTTTGAGGATGCTAACCTCATCCACCAACTAATCCATTGATGGATTCGTAACTGAATGGACTATTTGGAGGTTACAGAAACTGTAGAAGGTGGAACCTATTTGAAGGGAGTGGGTCCTTGGGGATGTTCCCTTAGGGTCTATATCTTGTCCTTGATCCCTCCCCCTCTCATTCTCACTCTTCTTCCCAACTGCCATGAGGTGAGCAGCTTTACTCTGTCACATGCTTCCACTACAATATTTTGCCTTTACATAGGCCTACAAAACAGCTGGCCAAAGACCGAAACCATGAACCAAAATAACCCTTTCCTCCTTTACATTGCTTTTATCAGGTATTTTGTCACAGTGATGGAATACTGACTAACACAGTTACCTTCTCATGGAATGACATCATCCCCATGACTATGGTTTTAGGAATGCTACTGAAAACTAGCATCATGTGGCTTTTAGAGTCCTGGGCCTTCAACAGATTGTTCACCTAAGGATCACAGAGGCATTTATTTCTTATCAGCTTCCTTTTAGACTACTGTTGCAATAAAATGACTAAGTAAAGATGGAGAAAGAAAGAATCGAACCTAAAGTTCAAAAACTGCCTCAGGTTTAGATGCATTTTTTGAACATGCGGGTAGTGACCTTATACTAACTTACTATAAAGAGAGAAGACAACCAGGCAGAAGTACAGGACAGGCAAACTCTAGGGCCAGAATAACATTTGGAGGTAGCACATGAAGTGCCACAGTGTCTGGCCAAAGCGGGGGGGCTACAAGTTTACATTAAAGCCATGATTTACCCACCCCCTTTTCCCCCACTCTTCTATCTCCCATCCTTCTGTCTGCTCTCTCGCTTTTACTTCCTGAGTGGGCCAACTGCTCGCATGCCTTTAAGACTTTGACCTTGCTATCCTCTCTGCCTGGAGCATCCTCACCTCTTCTTCACTAAACCATAGCTTCTCCCTTAAGACTTGGGTATAAAGTTACCTCTTCAGGAAACCTCTCCTGACTCCCCCTGCGCCCACTCCCACTCCTGCCCTCTGAGTTTGGTTATGTCTTCCCAAATGCAGTCATTTACTGTGAAAAAAGCAAGAATAAGCACAGGTCATTAAGGCAAATTTATCTAGTAGTTTCATTCAGCTCATATGGAAATCCAGAACGATGCTCATTGAGATGCAAATCTCTAAAAGGATTCTGGACTACAGAGAGATTTCCCCACAGGATCAGAGTCCAGCTTATACTTAGCAGCTGCACTGTGGGGGAGTGGTTGAAACAGTATCAACAACATCTGAAATGCTGGGTGTAGGAAACACACACAGGCAAAATATTACAGTTATACATAATAAAGGGGCCCCTGCCGCGTGCCACAGATCACCAGTGCACAAATACACCCCCTGTTAAATAAGCACCGCCTCAGCTCTGTCCCCTGCTTTTATGACAGGTCACAGAAAACTGCCAGAAAACTGCTTGGGCATGTTGCAGAGGCCATTTACAATTAAGAAGCCATTTTTCTTTTTGTTCTGGGGGTACAGAGATCTCCCTGCAGGAAAGCAAAGCCCGTATGATTCGGTATAAATTCACATACATACACATGCTCACAGCATACAAATGAAGGAGAAAGAGCCATAGGCATGAGCTCATTGTGCAGACAGATCATTTGCACATCCAATTAGGTGAGAGGAGAAATCGGAAAATCCAATTACTTCATCTCAGGTATCCTAAGTTGTTATTTCCTCCCAGACCTATTTTCAGGATGAAAACCACCTTAACCATATATGCAATCCAATACTTGTATGTGTGCACTTAGCTATTGTATAATTCGCATTTATAATTCCTTCCTCACCAAGTTGAAATCTTCAGGATTCGTCCTGTCTTCCTCCGAGTGGATAATATGTATTGCATTTAGATATTTTTTCCAGAAAAAAATAATTGTCAGAGAATGATTCATATTGTCATTATTAAAAAATGGTCAAGTGGAATTTTAAAACTCTTATTTTGATAAGTGCTAATTTATTGTTCTAAATGGTTTATAACTGTGTCAATATGACTAAAGAAACCAAGCAACAAACAGGTAAAGCCAGTAACTTTTAAAACTTCTTAATGAATCAAACAAATCTTCACACTAACAGCTGTGAAACTGGAGGGAAATGAAATTCATGTTCATCAGGATTTATTCAGCTCCGGCTACCTGTGAGTCAAACAGCCCCAAATGACAGTCAAAAGTGACAGTTGACCTTTTATAACAGAGACAAGTCAACAGAGGCCTTGGTGCTTCTCCATCATCTCATATAAAGGCCACTGGCCATGCTGTGAACTTGAATGCCAATGGAACAGCACTGGCTACTTTAGGGCCAAAGTTTTCACTGAAAAGATCATCAGTATGGTGGAAAACATTTTCCCAGTGCTCAGTTTAGAGCTTAATGCAGAGTAGATAAAAAGTATTCATTTTATAAAGGCATAAGTTCAAACAGATACAGATACAGATAGTTATAGATCTAGCACACTGTGACAGAGAATTTAATCCTAAGGCCCTATTCTAGGAGTCTTTCAACTTTGCTATCACCAAAACATTTCTCCCAAGAACGTAATGATAAGTCAACATCTATGAAATTTATCAATGCAATCTATTACATTAGTAGACGATAGAGGAAAAATTATAAGATCACCTTAATAAATAACAATAGCAAAAAAAAAGGTCACACATCTTGGCACACTAGAAACAGAAAGGTAAGAAACCTCCTAAGATTGACAAATTTATGTACCAAAAACCTATAACAAACATTATAATTAATAGGAAAATGAGAAATTTCTATTGTAAATATGACAACAGTTAGGATTATTAGTACACTGTTTAACAGTAGAAGTCCTGACTCATGTGTTTAAAAATGATATGTAAATAAGAGGCTTAAGGATAAAGAGGCAAAGTGTCATTATTTTCAGACAATATGTTCCTTACCAATAAAATATAACAAAACTAACAGATACAATTAAAATCACTAAGATTTTTCAGGAACTATGCTAAATAGAAAATCACTCACAAAAATATTAATAACCTTTTCCATCCAAGCAATAAACAACTAGTTTTAAGAAAAAGTCACAAAAGCTTCAAAAGTTTGTAAAAATATTTAAGAATTAAGGAATACACAAAATTTCTATTTTTAAAATAGAAATAATATTTTAAAACTCTAATAAGAAACATGAAAGAATTGTGAACACAAGGGAAGAATGTCTTTGTTCTCTAGACAGCACCAAGTCAGGGACATGGAGCTATGTGACCAGGCAGAGCCAATGGGAACGTAAAGTGGCGTGGTGCCCTGGAGGAACTCACAGTGAATCTGCACAGAGCCCAGGATACAGCAGTCTTGTTCTCGGGCCCACTCCTGGGGGTGCAGCAGAACACCACATGTCCAGGGAATGTTCTGCAGTCACTCAAAGCAGGAGACTAAAGGTACCCACAGCAACATGACCAGAACTTTAAAGCACAATACTGAGTGGAAAAGGAAAAAAAGAAACAATGAAGTGATCAGCCTAATAAGCATTTATGTAAATTAGAAAGCATGCCCACAAACAGGACATATTTTACAGCAAAACATTGCTAATAATCAGAGTGTAATAAAACCCTTTAGCATGGTTGCAGTGAGGGAGGGTGGAAGGAGGTCATGGGAGTGAGCAACAGAAAAAAAGAAATAAAAATTAAAGAAGAAATGAGTGAATCAGTGAACCTCTTAACTATGATATTGGCAAATATATTAAGAGCTGAGGAGCATAATGAAGCTCCAAATCTGACTTTACTATTCTATTATTATTTCCAATATCTATATTAGGATATATTTAACTATCAAGATAAAACATTGAATGTACCTTATTTCCTTCCAAAGAAAATAGACAAGGTATTCAAGAAAGTCTATGACTTCCTTCTGTACCTTAGAGAAAAGGAATCATAATCATATACAATGCATGAACATTTTCAACTTTCAAAAAATATGTTTAATTAGACTTCAACAACCCACTCCAAAAATGAAATGATAGCTATAAACCAAAAAAAAAGGAAATGAAGAAGGCAGGAGAGGAAGAGAAAGAGACAACCTGCAATAGGAGAACAATAAATACTCAAAATAATGATTTTATCATATCCTAACAAAATTTTAAAGAAATGCAAAGTCAAATGTACAGCTTGGTAGAAAAGCATTTGAGGAATTTGCCTGTGCCCTCATGTGCTCCGCTGTGACATGGATTTGAAGGTCCATGTTGTCTGACTCCCAACCTCCAGTCTTTCCTTTCTTCCCTACAGCTTGTGCGGACAGGTTTGGGGACAAACTAACAGAACTGGCAGCTCAGCCAGCTCCATCTGTGTTGCTCTACTCCCATCTACTGATAAAAGCCTGCTACTTCTCCCCGTGCACCCAGCAAGCCCTGTCCAGCGTGCACTCAGATGAGAACATGAAGATTCACAGTTGTAAATCACTCCACTTCGAAGATTTTCAGGTCAATATGTGTGTGTGTTCCAAGAGTAATTAAGAATATTCTAGTTTACCGACTGGGTGAGTTGCTATTTTCCTATTATTTATTGCACTTTTGACAATCAAAGAAAAGACAATTATCACTTGAAGCTGTTCCCTCTTCTGTCTGTCTTTTTTTTTTTCAAGAGGGGTGTGAGTTTAATTAGGAAAAAAAGTCACACATTTTGTGGTAGTTTTCAAAGCACATCGTTATTCTAAATGTGTTGCTATTAACATGTTATGTTTCCCTCTTCTTTTTCAGCACAAGGATCATGTTCCACTGGCTGGGGAGTGTGGTGGGCAGGGAAGTAGATGATGCTGGAGAAGCTCCCAGGATCCTTCTTGGACAGGGCTTCCCAGCTGAGAGCAGCAGAAAAGGAACTTAAACAATTCTTGGGTTCTGGGATAATGGCTCAGATTTGGTTAGAAAATCTCCACTGAATCATCACAAGTCCCTGTTTGATTAAACAGCAATGGTGTGAGAAAGAAATTAACAGCAAATATTGGTTGGATTTACCATTTCCAAAGGGAGTAACTCCCTTTGCCCCACAAACCAAAATATAAGACAATTCACCTTTAAATTTGGTCTGCAAGATTAGTTTAGTCTGAAAGAAATGAAATGTCAGTTTTATCTTGATTCATCACAGTCTTTAATCAAAGTCAATTCCTCCCCTCCCCTGACTACCCCTCCATCAAACATTGACCTGCAAACCTGACACCAAGCTTCGCTGTGCAGGCTGGCTAATTAGGAACTGGGTTGTTCCACCTACAGCTCTGGAGGAAAGGAGATGGCAGAGATGTCCCCCAAAGAGGTGGCTTCTTAATGGAAAAGGGTAAATACAGCAAAAGAGTCCATATACATTTCGGACATTATTGGTTCATAAAATGTCTGGAGGTTTATTCCGGAAAAAAGAAGTATTGAATATCAAGCAGAACTAAATTAGGCAGGGGATGCTGAACCCTGGTGGGATGGTAGGGAGAGGCCCAAGGGTGCAATACCCACCTCCCCCACCTAACAGCGGTATGGTTCTCGGAAGTAATGACTGTGGTTACTCCTGCACTAGGTGAACTCCACAGGTCAATTCCAAGAATCTATAGAAGGGAAAGAGGGACCTTCAGACTGGAAAGGGTGCTGCCCACTGTTTCACTCAGGAAGGAATTGTCCCAGAGGAAGAAGGAGGTTTGCATACATTGTTTCCTGCTAACTGCAAGTCAATTGCTTTTCTGAAGCTCAGATGAAGTAGTAATGACTTATATCAAGACAGGACAGAAGATATGTTTTGTTGGGTTAATGGATAGCCTATGATGTTGGTCTCCAATATAGCAATTCTCTGAATTCCCTGAATTGCTATATGTAGACTCTATGGAGTTTTCGCTATTTGTGCTGATTTTAGGACTCAGCCCATATAAAGGCTCTCTGAACCTGAGCCTGCTCTTCATAACACAGATAGAGCAGAACTTTTCTGCTGAGTGGACCAAATGAGGGGACCAGAACAATACCTGGCAAACATTGGGTATCTCTCAATATATTCTATGGAGAACCAGGAGACCTGCCACAGAGCAGGGCTCTGTCACTATGCACAGCCTTCTGTCCTACCCTTTGGGTCATGGTTTTCTCAAGGGTGAAATGAAGTGCTTGCATTTAGCAGATTCTAAAACCCCCTCCTGCCTGTCCTTGCTTAACCTGTTATTATCAGCCACCTATTACACAATTCTCAGATAGGTGTGTATGATTCTTCGGTGAAAGTATATCGAAGTAACTATCAACGACCTTTGTATCTGACAACCTTGAACATTTTCAACAAATCTACTGCAGAATCCCCCCGTGCAGACACTTTGAGAGTGAGCATTTATTGAGGGTTTACTTTGTGCCAAGCACCAGCCTTTCTTTTAAAATTCACACAACCCCTCGAGGGAAGTACTATTATTATTTCCAATCACATGGGGGGAAATAGAGACAGAAAGCCTTTAAGAAATGTGTCTCTAGGACCCCTTAACTCAGGAAACGGTGGGCCTGGATTTATATCTGCTCTTCTAACCAGTGTACCACAAGAACTTTCCCTTGGTTCAAGTATTCGCTGAACTAATTTATTTCATTGTCTCAGTCATAGGCTAAGGAGAACCATATGCTTTACTACTAACTATACTGTTAAGAATGAATTAAAAGAGTTTCTAGTTCCAGATGGAGGACTGAATATACCCATTTATATTCTCTTCTTTCGAAATTCCCATTGGAAATACTATATAGATGTGTGAAGGGAGATAAATCCAGGACTATGTTTAGAAAACAAGAGTGGAATTGTAGGCAGTCAGAAAATATAGATCATTTTTAATTTTTGTAAGAAAAGGACTTCTTTTACTGAGGGACACCTAGACTGTTTCCTGTATTTGGCTATTATGAATCGAGCTACTATAAACAAACAGAGGAAAAGCCCCAAAGGACAGAAAATGGCTTGGTCAAATTAGATATTGATAAAAAAACATTTAGAGTGCATGATGCCACTATCATAATAAGCACTTTGAAGACTGGAGGAGGGGATGAAGTCAATCTTCCTGCAATGCAGAAACAAGAAACAGAAGGGAAAGGATGAGTGACACTTCTCCACTGCAAAGCTCACATGTTACAACAGAGAAGGAACATGGAGGAGGAAGTGTCAGACTACCTCCACACCCACATGCTCCAAAGAGAAACCAGTTTTGTCACTCTGGACAAATTGGCCTCAATCTTTATCTCCCCATGACTATCAGATGTTGAAACCAAAACTCCAAAGCAATAGTATTTAGATGTGGGGATTTGAGGAGGTGACTGGGTTTCAAGAGCTCTGCCCTGTTAGAGAGGGAGCCTGGTATCCCCTTCTGCCACATGGTGGTACATGAAGGCACTGTCCATGAATGATAGACCCTCACCAATGATAGGCCCTGATTTTGGGCTTCCCAGCCTCCATAATTGTAAGTAATAAACTCTGATGCAATAAATTACCCTGTCTATGGTGGTCAGTGATAGTAGCCCAAACAGACTAAAACACCTGTGTTCAGAAATAGAAATGTTCAATATCATAGGAAAGCCAGGTCAGCTAACTACACTCGCCAATACAGTGCTTATTCATAAATATGAATATTCAGCCAAAAATCAAAAGGTATTTGAAGCAAATAATGTGGAAAAGTTGGGATGAACAAATACAATATTTACTCAAAGGGGAACAAAATGTCAGGAAACAGAAGACGGATGTCCATAACCCCACCAAAAGCTCAAATGTGTTGAATACCTAAAAGCACAAAACTGGCTCTTAGAAATTAAAATGTTATAGATGAATTTAACAAACAAAAAGAAGAATTCAAATATAAAGCCAAACAGTCTCTATAAAAAAGGTCTAAAAGATCAGGAAGAGATTAATATGAAAACATAAGCAACAGAGGATTCCATGAAGCTCGATAGAGCCACCTCCTTTAAAAATGAAGAGGAACAAAAAGCTGAAAATAGATCCACCATGTGATCCAGCTATTCTACTCCTGAGTATTTATCCAAAAGAATTAAAGTCAGTATATTTTAGAAATAAATGCATACCCATGTTTATTGCAGAACAATTCCAAATAGCTAAATTAAGGAATCAACCCTAGGTGCCCATCAACAGATGAATGGATAAAGGAAATGTGATAAAAATATGTGTGTGTGTGTGTGTGTGTGTGTGTGCACGTGTATAACTCCACACACAGTATGTATGTATATATTTTCATTTTCAGGAAAATGGATGGGACTGGAGACCATAACTTTCCAGGCTCAGAGAGAAATGTATCATATATTTTCTCTCATAAGTGGAAACTAGAAGAAAAAAAGAACAAAGAAAGAAGGGGGACTATGTGAAATTAGAAAAGAGACCAATAAACTAGAGAGGAGGAGTCAGGGAGACAAAGGAAAGGGTGGGATGGGGGACAGGTATTGAGAAGTGAAATTGATCAAATTATGTTTTTATGCATGCACAGATATGCCACAATCAAACTCATAATTCTATAAAATTAATATGCCCCAATTTTTTTAAAAATAAATAAAACTGGAGAGGCAGAAATTCTTTAAGAAACACATATCTTTTGATTGAAAGTTCCATTGAAAGTTAAGCAGGATAAATGAAAAAGTGTAAATAAATAGCAGGATTCTGATATAAAGAAATTGTATTCCAAGCTACTAGAGATATGGAAAAGTAATTTAATTAGAAAGAAATAAGAATCCAATTTATTAGACTTATCAAAAAATTAACTGGTAAGAACGGAGACATGTTTTAAGAGTTACACAAGGAAAATATTTTAAAACTTGAATTTTATGTACATCCAAACTATCAATCAGAAATATGTAAAATAAGGGCATGTTAGATATGGACAAAATAGAAAAACTTTAATTTACTTGAAAATATACCCCAAAAAATGAAACAGACACATAGAGAATAAGAAAGGAAACACAGAATTCAAAAAGCAGAGAAACTAACTTAGGATAGGAACTCACAGTGGACTTTAAAAAAATGTGAAAAAATCGAAGTGATTCCATTTGAAAACATGATTCAGTCACTAAAAGTCAGTACAAATATGGTGGAATGGAAATGCTTCTTTTCTCAGAAAGGAAAGAAAAAAATAATTAGAAATTGCACTGAACTAAAAATGATACATGAAAGGAAGTGCTTAAGATATTTTAAAAATGCACACATCACAGATAAGCAGAAGTCATATTCAGTGATTAATGCAAAAAACCACTGCTAGAAATCCAAATTCAAATAGCATTCTATTGGTGGTTTTATCTGTTTGCTGAACTCCTGTAATCATACCGAGGTCCTGAACGCAATGGTATGGTACATTGGTCTTAAATGAAAGGTGAGGCATTGGATAAGTCAGGCACATAGTATTCAAATCTGGCCTGTGTTCCTGGTACCATTGTCACTAAATATTATGGCTAACATTCCTTCTAACTTTAATATACTGCATACATAAGCTGTTTTATGCAGGCCATTCTTGCAACTCTAGAATGATCATTCCATATTTCCTATAAATTCTATTAGGCAGCAGCTGAGATTCCAGTTTATTATTATTATTTTCATTATAAAGTCATGGCAAGCAGTGATTAGTCAAAAGAATTTTAATGATATAAAGTCTCATTTTAAAAGGGCTTATGTGATATAGAAATACCAGACCAGAGTAGGCACAAGACAGAAATGTTGTTGCCTCCAAGTCTTATCTTCTATAGCTTTGCATTTTTCTATTTCAGGCGTTGGAACTAGTATCTACAGCTCCATTCTGTGCCTGGTGGGGATTTTCATCTATAACCAGGTGCTTCTCTCTGTTGGTCTGTTCCCTCTGCCCCTTGGTCTCCCTGCTCCTGCCATCCCTACACATCACCTCATTTTCTCTTTAATGCTTCCTCCTTGTTCCCATCTCTGCCCTTGAAATGTCAGTAATATAAATCAAGAGTTATATTTTAAATTATTTTTCCTTGAATAGTTTCATATTCATATGACTTTACTCTCATAAGTAAGTGAAGGAATGAACAATTGAATAAATGAATGGAGCTATCTTATTGAGGGTGAGACCCTACTTTTTAACTTTTAGCATAGCTTAATGTTTATAGAAAAATTGCAGGTAATACAGAGTTCCGTGTACCCCATATCCAGTTTTCACTGTTGTTAACATCTTCCATCAGTATAGCCCATTGGTCATGATTAATTAACTAACATTGATATATTATCATTAAATAAAATCTACACTTATCGTAATTTCATTAGTTTTTTCCTATGGTCCATTTTCTGGTCCAGGACGCCATCCAGGAGACCACATTACATTTAGCCATTTTGTTTCCTTAAGTCTCTTCTTGCACCTTTCCTTTTTTTTATGACCCTAACAATTAGAGGAGTGCTGGTCAGGGATTGTGCAGAATGTCCCTCCATTGGGATTTGTCTGCTGCTTTCCTTATGATTAGATAGGAATTATCAGTTTGGGGGAGGAAGACAGAGGGAAAGCACCATTCTCATCATACTATATCAAGGGCACACGCTAGCAGCATGACATCCCTGCTTGTGTTGACCTTGATGTTGACCTTGAAGTAATGTTGTCAGGGTTCTCTACTATAGAACTATTTTATTCCCTCTTTCAGTACTGTACTCCCTGGAAGAAAGCAATTATGTGCAGCTTGTGTGGCCTTTTAATTAGGCTTTTAGTTGATCTGCCTTTCCTGGGAGTCAGTAATAGCAATGTGGACTTCCCCATATAGGGTTGAATATCCCAATAGACCTGTAGACAAGAGCACCCCACAATTATAGGTTGTAAATGCTGTGGGACAGTTAGATGAAAAGTACATCTCAAGGGAAAACTAAGACTAATTCTCTACCACCACTGACAATGATTAATTGTCCCTCGGAGGCAGCTTGTACCCATTCTACCTCCTAAACTTTCTCAGATGACATGGCGCATCTGAAAGATGTGGTCCTGTCCTTGAAGACCTTCCACTGTGGTTCCTGGAAGAGTGGAGTCCAAGCAGTCTCTGTACTATGACAATCCCCACCTTCTAGGGCAGCATGGGCCAGTCCTGGGCAGAGAGATGGGCAGCAGAAAGAACGCTGAGTATGCAGTACTGACTTTACCCTTACCTGTGGTGAGGTGAGCACCTTGACACGCTGGATGGCATGAATGAGGGAAGTCTGTGTATCATGAGATCATCACAAGCATCAACTCAGATACTAGAATCTCCCTCATGAGCATTCACACTCAGGTTAACAACAAAGCGCTAAAGCAGAGCTAACCAGGAAAGGATCATGAGGCTTCTAGAGTTATTAGAGCATTCCAGCGGCCTTAGTCACTGCCAACTTACCAATTAGGACTTTCTGTGCTAAGTGATTTGAAATCATTCTCTCATTTAAGTCTCATAATTGCTCTAGATAATTATTATTATACCCACTTTATATATATGCACAATGAGGCTACACAAGCAAAGGTCACAACGCTGGGCCTTAAATCCAGGACTACCTTACTCAAAGTTGATGCTCTGAAGTTTACTTTCAACACATTTAACACTCCCAAGCATTTTTGTTCATCTTCACAGTGTGCGTGAAAGGGAACAAAGACAAGCAAAGAATGCTAGCTAAGTAGGGACTTGCACAGTTTTGATAATATCCACGTGGCTGCCATCAGGCACTCAGACCGGTAGGCCTTAGTTTGGTTTTTTTAAAATATGTCTATTCAAATTTAGTGAAGCTTCTTTTGGCTTCCCACGTGATATGAAAGTCATTATTTAATTCGTTTTCTTTCCTTGCATTCCATCCATCTGTTTGAGTTCAGACTGTAGGAATCTTACTTAGTGTCTAGATATTGATTCTGAAGTCCAAGGCACCTTATATGTTGTATCTGGTTAACAGAAGCAGAATGAAATATGACCAAAATAATGTTCTATGGTTGAAAAGATCAAGAACTTGGAAACGCTTCTTCCACCTGCTGGTTGGATGGCTTGAGGGAGCCTCAGAAGACTAGACTATGTAAGTTCCCAGACTACACCCAATCTCAATCACTATCACCCAGGTCATGATCACCACTTCCCTGCAGGCATGAGAGCCCTGAAAAGATGATTAGTCAATGACATGTTGGAGGAGAGCTCAAGTCTGAAGTTTCCCCAACTACTCCCAAGGCTGGTGTAATAACCATGGTGAGAGTATTTACAACACAGGAATCAGCAAATGGTATAAATCAGGCCTTTTTTCTCCCTAAATAGCTGAACATTAAACACTTACTACACACAACTGCTTTTCATCAATTGTCCCAAAAATTTTTAATATGACCTGATAAAAGCTGAGTTTACTGTGCCTAGTTCAAGTTCACCTTAAGATATTTGCTTCCTGTACATTTTATCCACCAATTTCATCATTCAGTTCATGTTTACTGAGCATTTACTATATGCCTTGCTGTGCACCAAATGCTGTTCAACTAAGCAGCAGTTGCTTTAATCATGACCACCACTAGAGCCCAATGTTTGAGGAAGGGATTCAAAAAGAAAGTCTCCAATGCACACATCATCCTAGTCACCGTGGAGTGAAGTCTGTATGCTGAGTTTTGAAGGGGCTTCAGCACAGCCCATCCATTAATTTCAGGCTACCCAACAATACATTGTGGCTAAATTCTTCCCATGTGTATTTTCTCAAACTACTTCTATGTGGATGGATACATTATATTATGCAAGAATTGTGGGTAAATTAAAGATTCACCCTCAAGAACTTCATATTTTATAATGAGAAATGCAGCATGGAAAGAGGCATCGGTCAGGCAAAATAAAAAGTGGCAAACTCCCAACAGGGAGCAATGCTAAACCCCATGTGAGTTCTGAGAAAGACATTCCTCCCACATGGCGGATGCGGGAAATGGGGGAAGGCTCTCACAGGAAGTGGCAGTTTCCTACAGGAAAGGGAGGAAGGTGCCCTTTCAGAGAACCTTTGAAAAAAAAAAGAAAGGAGATACAATGCACCACAGGAAACCCAGGGATTATTAGGGGCCTTTGACTGCCTAGATTGTGACAATTTCTACATCAACCATTCAAATGTTACAGCATTGGTTTCACACAACACTCAGCATGGATTTGTCCTACTTTCTAGAATGAATTGGCCCAAGAATTAATAATATTCAACATGTTTGTGCCTCCAGATTAAAATCCCAGACCGAAAATGTTTGGAAATTTAAGGAATGAAGAAGATTGGAGCTAAAGCAGATCCCAAAGGCCAACCAGAAGAGTCAGAGACAATCTCAGGAGGACTTTGTCTCTTTTCTGTAACCATCTTCCAAGGAGAGGTTTGGGGGCTTCTCCATTCCTGACCCAATAACCAGATAGAAGGAAGTCTGAGCAGCCCAGAGGGAGCACCAGTAGACACTGCTTTGCAGCATACTACAGAGCCAACCCCAGTCTTCATCCTCTCATGGCTCTCCAGATTCATTGTCCAATTCACTAATAATTTTGTAAAATCTTGCATTCATTCAACAACACAATCTTAAAGGGAAGCACTGTTTAAATCAGTTTATATACACAAAATAAGTCAGAAAGATATTGCCCCTTCCCCTAGGGCAGTCTTTGAACCCCATTGTGGTTTCTGCTTACCTACTATATTTGAATGCCTTTAGCCATCCTTCAAATAGCCATTGCTTTGCTATATCATCATAACTCACAGAGAATAACCAGATGTCCTCTGAGCCATTTGTCCGAAATGACAGTAATATTTTATGAAGGGCAGTGACAAGCAACATGTTTCTGAATTTCATTTAACATACTGAGTTTAAACAGTGAGAACCAGAAGTCCAATTGTCCTCCAAGATTACTCAAGGGAAAGGGGACTAAGTGCTAAATACTGAGGCAGATACTTAATATATGCTGTCCATTCGTTCATTGTAAAAGGTGGGGTGGATACAATGATATTTAGAAATAGTCTCAAGATATTTCA
>PVKS010005525.1:0-84517 GCA_004027875.1 Aplodontia rufa | reverse complement strand
TATCTCTATATACATCTAATAAAAAAATTTTAAAAACTGTGAATATATAATTTTAATTTAAAAGTTAGATCATATTCACTAATTTGTAAATAGTCCTCTGTATGCAGGTTCCATCTATGAATCCAACTAACCACAGATCAAAAATACTTGAAAAAATTTAATCACATCTGTACTGAGCACCCACAGACTTTTTTTCTTGTCATTAGTCCCTAAAAAATATAATGTAAGACCTATTTACCTAGCATTTGTATTGTATTAGTTATTATTAGTAATCTGGAGATGTCTTGGAGTGTAGGTGTAGCTAAGTGTAGTTAATATGCAAATACCACACAATTTTATGTGTGAATCTTGCATGATACCACTACACCAGCCGAGTGGCTAGCACACAATTTTATGTAAGGGATTTGAGCATCCCCTAATTTTGGTATCCAGGGGTATGGTTCTAGAACAAATTCCATTCAGATACCAAGGGAAAATGACTTTATTACACATTGAATGAGAAGATACTGAATTGTATTATAACTTTATTTCTTTGAGGTTAATATGCAATTTCATCCTTCGCCTTCCTTTTACTTTCTAATAGTATATATTCCCCTCTAGTAATGCCTGTCTGGTTGTTTAATTGAAAATTGTTTTTGAAGACAAAGATCACTGAAAAAGGTTTTATCTTTTTATGTTTTTCCATACTCCTAGGGACATTGGCTGTTTAATGCACAAGTTTACAATCAGAATGACACCACTCAACAAAATGTCCTAAATACTAGCAAAATAAATAACATGCTAAGTTTTTAACCTTCAGCTTACTAAGTATCTACATAAATAAAAGTTCAGGGAAGCCAAAGAATGTGTCACCAAAATTGACAAATGATTTTTATTTTTAGATTTTAATGTGATGGACAGACAAGTTGTCAGAGGTCTCCAGCATAGGAGAGGAGTGCTCATCCTCCACAGGGTGCTTCAGAATAGATCATAACATGCCTCTGAAGTTTTCCAACAATTCAATTCCCTTTGTTCTGATGGGTACAACTTAATATTATTGAGGAACAGCTGCATTTGATTTATTGTTGTCTGAATGACTTACATTATGTTAATATGCTAATTTCCCCCAGGTGTCATTCTCTATATCCTACTGGTGGGATACCCTCCCTTCTGGGATGAAGACCAACACAGACTGTACCAGCAGATCAAGGCTGGAGCTTATGATGTATGTAATAAGCATTCTTGTCACTTTAGATGAGTGTTTCTTTTTGTTTATTGACCAAGACCCATAATTTTTCATTGTTCTTTTAACCTTAATTTTCAGCAGTTTCTCTTATTATTTCCTTGTTCTTCATAAAAAGGGTGATAAAGAATGAGAACCACAGCAAATGTATCCTTTATTTCCTTTTAACTCACCATCATTTAAAATTGAAAAACGTTTGAAGTCTCTAAAGACAGACTTCACTTGTCAGATTTTTCAGATCTAGGTACATTTGAAAACATAACCAAAATTAAAATATTTCTGCTTTACAGAAGATTATTGCTTCTTTGGTTGAATTATTTTTTTAAGAGCGAGAGAGACAGTGAGAGAGGGAGAAACAGAATCAATTTCATTTCGTTTTTCATGTGACTTTCATTGCTCCGACATTTGGTTGTGTACGTAGTGCTGGGGCTAAAACCCATGGCCTCACGTATGCCAGGCAAGCACCATAGCCACCAACCCACCACTCCAGTCCCTCTTTGGTTGAATTATAAGCCCAAATGTCTATCACATGGTTTTAAATTGTGTATCAACAATACTTTGCAATGAGCCATGCACCAAATAGAACACGATTCCATTGTCATTTTTTTTGGTCTGGTTTACCTAATGAGCTTCTGTGATAGCTCTCAGTTGAACAATGGACTTCCCAGTTGAAAAATATTTGAGAAGAGAATCACAATATCACAATTCTAATTCATTTAATTTGCAATTAAATACTTGAAAGTATACACACATTTATGAATTAGGTTCAGTATATTAAGAGCAATGCTTTGTTTATTTACTTTCTCTTGATAGCTTAACTTTGAATTCCCTTATATTATTTCCTATCTTGATAAGCACAGTCATGTATTGCTTGATGATAGGGATACTGGCCAAGAAATCCACTGTTAAGTGATTTCTTCATTGTACAAGCATCAGAGAGTATATTTGCACAAACCTAGACACTTGATAATGGCTTCTTGATGCAATCAATAGATGCAGCAAATGTGTGATGTATGAGGTCGTTGCTGGGGTAACATGGTGTGCTATTTTATAGTCAGCTTCTTATTCAGAAATGAAAAGAGTATGCTCTGCATTAGCAAGAAATATATGGAAAGGTAAATACACAAATATATCCAGTAATATAGTTTTTTTTATCAAGTATTGCTTGTGTAAAGGACAATGCAGTACATTTATTTACATCAGAGTCACCACAGACCCCTGACCAATGCATTGTACTACATTATGATGCCAATGACATTATTAACCAATGAGAATTTTTAGCTGCATTATATCTTATGATACCACTGTCATGTATGTGGTCCCTCGTTGACTGAAACGTCATTGTGCAGCACATGTCTACATACCTGTAAGAACAGTTTACCAGTTTCTCTGGTTTCACCTCAAACAACTCTTTAGAGATCCAGCTGCAGGGTCTTGGGATGCTTTCTGTGTATTAAGTTGGGTAACTGAGGGGTAATCTGTTTTGGGTCCATCTTCTGTACATACATTAAAAGTTCAGTGTGAAAAAAAATGTGGAGAAAAAAATCTCAGTGTGGAAGTAAGAGAAGTAGATATGGAAATTTTCATTATATTCTGTCTGGTCTCAACCTCATCAGTGTATTTCTTTTAAAATGTTCTATTTACATGGATATGTGTATGTGCTATGAAAAAATTTAAATGTATTTCTTTTAATTCTAAAGCATTCCTTTACTGCCATGCTAATCAATTGGAGCAAATTGTTTCATTCCCACAGCTAGCACATTCACCTCTTTACAGACTAGAACTAGGCCCCTCTGGTAGCACACAACCCCACAGATACACTGCTTGGTGAACACAGAGAGTGAGTGCCTTTGTGAAAACTAGAAAAATAAGGAAAGGGCCTGCCTTTCTTTAGGCAGAACAAGACCCTCATTTGCTGTCAGAGACCAACACAGCATTGAGACACAGCTTTGTTTTTCCAGCACTTCCTCACTGCAACTTTTTACAACTGCTCAAGATAAGCTTCTGGGATTTAAAAATGAGATTGTTGAACTTGCAAAAATTATAGGTATTAACTTGTCAGTAACATTTTTCTCATCTTTCATTTGGCCATTGGATCATAAGCTACCCATTCTATAACTACTGATAGTATAGTAAGACATAGTGACAGAGGCTTTTTCACAATTGTCTGTAATCCTGGAGAGGTTGAGGCAGGAGGATTGCAAATTCAAGACTGGTCTTAGCAACTTAGCAAGACCCTAAGCAACTTAGCAGGAACTTGTCTCAAAATAAAAAATACTTTAAAAGGACCGGGGCTATAGCTCCATGGTAGTACCCTGGGTTCAATCCCTGGTACCAAAAAATAAGCTACAAAAATTCAGCAACTAATGTGATGAAAATTTCTCTTAACCCATTAAGAATATTATTTCTACTAAATAAGCTAACTATATGAAAGTAAGTTAAGTAATTATCAATAAAATTTAGTGTAAAGAAAGAATCTATAAGGTGCCTTTATTAACAACTATTAAATAGTTGTTAATATAATGATGGATTACTAATGGAAATAATGAGACTTGATTATTGTTTTAGTCAGCTTTTTCTCTGCTTGTTACTAAAAGATCTAACAAGAATAGTTTTAGAGGAGAAAAAGTTTGTCTGGGTTCTTACGATTTCAGAGGTCTCAGTCTATAGACAGCCAGCTCACTTCCTTGGGGCTTTGAGGTGAGGCAAGAGGTCAAGGCAGAAAAGTGTGGTGGAGGAAAGTGGTTCAGGGCATTGCAATCAGGAAGCAGAAAAACTCTTGTCATCAAGGACAAAATATATACCCCAAAGGCATTCCTCCAGGTACTCACCTCCTCTAACCACACCCTACCAACCTGCAGTACCTCTCAGTTAATCTCTATCTGGGGATTAATTCACTGATTTGGTTAAGGCTGACATAATCCAGTCATTTCACCTCTAAGATTTCTTGCATGGTCTCACATGTGAATTTTTAGAGAATACCTGGTATTGAAACCATAACAGTTACTTTCATGCATTTTGATGTAATGTGAAATTATTTATTTACCTTCTTGAGATATTTACTTGAAATCCTGATGAAACTTTTGTAGTCTCAGATTTCTTCTCACTACAGCTCTTCAAGCAACCATGATTATTAGGTCAGTTTTGGCCCAGAAATTGGTGCTGTTTTATTGTCTTTGCTATTACTGTTTATGAGATATGAAAGCTTATGAGGTGTAAAAGTATCTCATATTGAGCCATGGTATGTAGCATCATGGTAGGATGATGACATCAGCATGTGTGACATCCTCACATCTTTTACTGACTTTTGCAAATAAGTATGAAAGATTACATCAGATTTAATTTTCAGATCAAAATAACACAATTTTGAGAGGAATAGAAAATTCTAGTTTTTTTCTAAATTTTATAATGTTTTCA
The DNA here is from genome assembly GCA_004027875.1 of Aplodontia rufa. Taxonomy (NCBI): domain Eukaryota; kingdom Metazoa; phylum Chordata; class Mammalia; order Rodentia; family Aplodontiidae; genus Aplodontia; species Aplodontia rufa. The sequence goes on along the minus strand of PVKS010005525.1, from coordinate 79,878 downwards.
CTATATGTAATGTGCATTTATTTGTCCCTTATCTCTTCAATACATGTAGATGTATACATGGAGTAAATCTAGATCAATTGACCTATTTTGGATATAATTTAACTTATACAAAAAGTGAATTTATAAAGCAATTCACCACTCACAGAAATTAATATATTTGTCTCTTCCCCAATTGATTGAGTGTATCTTTTTTTTAATTCTAAATAAATTTATGTGTTTGCAGTTTCCATCACCAGAATGGGACACAGTGACTCCTGAAGCCAAAGACCTCATCAACAAAATGCTTACCATCAACCCTGCCAAACGCATCACAGCCTCAGAGGCACTGAAGCACCCATGGATCTGTGTAAGTAACAATTCTCCAAAAACCTCAAGGGCTACCATGAAAAAAAATAAACTCTCTTTTAATATTTTTTCATGAATTTAAAATAATTTTTCAGAAAAAAAAAACAAAGTCAGAATGAGTGGACTTTTGACCTGCGGTGCTTGAGAAAAGGAATTTCATAATTATGAAAACATTTCATGTAGCAAAGTCTTGATTTGCACAGATTTCTAAGTAAATATTGTCTATAGTAACACAAGGAATAGACTATTCCCCATATCAGTTATTGACAAGACTGATAAACACAGATTAAGAACATAGCATCAAAAGTTAATGATTCCAGAAGACGAAATTAGGGTTCAATTGTTTATCATTAAGCAGCTTTAGAAACAAGTCTGAGATTAGACGACTCAGAGTGGAGTTTTAGTAGCATTAAAGCATGGCCATAATGGTCTGAATACACTTTAGAAGTACTAAGAAAAAGAGAGAGAGAGAGAGAGAGAGTGAGAGAGAGAGAGAGAGAGAAGTGGTAGCACTAAGAAAAAACAGCAGGAAATTTGGGGGAATCTAAAAATTTCAGTAATTTCTAGGATGAGTATCAAATGTTAGGGCAATAAATATGGTACTAAATAAAGAAAAAGTCCAATAGAAATGTGACTCAAGACTGAAATGAAGATAATGTGGGAAATTGGTGATATTCATTTATATATTTTCTCTACATAAATATTTCAGCTTAATTACTAATAGACTTAGCAAAATTATTTTTACTCAGCATTGGCAATTGAATACTAACAAATTGATCATGAGTACAAACACCGTTAATAAAGATTTAATGAAATTGAGGATACTATTATGCTTAGTATGTTTGAAATATCCTCAGTTAACTCACCTTTTCTCCTCTTCCAGCAACGTTCTACTGTGGCTTCCATGATGCACAGACAGGAGACTGTAGACTGCTTGAAGAAATTCAATGCTAGACGAAAACTAAAGGTAAGAAATTTTTTGTTTTCTTGAGGAAGTAGATTTGTCAGAGTGAGAAGAACTACTAAAGGGGGGAAAATAACTTTTAGCAAAAGCTTTTACATGTTTAGATCTCAATACTCATATTATTCGTTTTCTGGGTCTTGGGATAATAAAATTTATACCAGAATCAAAGCCACAATAAGAATTTAATATCAACTTGGTACCATGTGGTATGATTTCATTTTCTAAATCTGGACCATACACTTAGAGTGGTCCCAGCATCACAAGAGACATAGGCCTTGGACTCTTTTTGGAAACCAAAAACATAAAATATAAAAAATTCTCCTAACTGAAAATAAAAACAAAAGATTTGCTGTCCAGGACTGTTTGATTTTTAGGTAAAAGATTTGCAAACTTAATTTTTTTTTTTTCTTATTTCTCTGACAGGGTGCCATCTTGACAACTATGCTGGCTACAAGAAATTTTTCAGGTACATGCCTTCAGGATTCTGCTTCCTATTGTCTGCTGCCCCCTGTGATAGTCTAATTTTTATTCAAAAAATTAATAATTAGGAAAATTCTGTTGTTTGGTTTGACAAATGCATGGCATAGATTCCTTCCACACCTGTGACTGCCATTGGTACTCCTCCAGGGTGTTATCTGCCACAGAGACTCATGGGACTGCAGCCTTCACAGGAATACCAGGTATCTCTGGCCAGTAGTGCTGGTACAGGACTAGACATCCATCTTTCAAGCACTGGGATGTGCACAAATTGTGGAGCCATGTGCTCCTTCTTTGGCAGCTCTCTATATCAACCCCAGAATTTATTAATTAATGTTTCATAACATAATAAATAAGGTTTTTTTGTCTCATTCTTATAGGAAATTCCAATCAGCAAGATTTTTTTTTTAAGAAGACATCTTTATTTTGGAATGCATTTCTCTTAGGCCTAAGTTCTTTCCAAAGTACAGCAGTATCTAGGCATGCAATAGACCAATTACAACTATCAAATTGTCTCTAATTCCAGAACTTACAGAGAACCAACCATACACACTGCGATAGCATAGGATAATAAATGCTCCTCAAAATGGTAAAATTAAGTTTGTTAAGCATAGTCTAAAAAAAGCTAAAGATGTGCTTTGTTGAAGCAGGGTGTGGTGGCACATGCTTGTAATACCAGCTGCTTGGGAGGCAGAGGCAGGAGGATCACAGGTTGGAAGCCAGCCTCAGCAGTTTAGTGAGCCTCTAAGCAACTTAGTGAGAACTTGTTGCAAAATAAAAGACGGTTGGGGATGTGACTAAGTGGTTAAGTGCCCTTGGGTTCCATCCCTGGTTCAAAAAGAGAGAGAGAGAGATGCTTTATTATAAATTGACTCTCTAAAAGGGAGAGAAAAGTATAAATGATTTTCAGAAAGTATTTGAGTTTTGGATTTCCTTTCTTTGACAGACTGTCTAAAAATGCCAGGTTTCCAAAATTCAGAATTTGGTAAACACTAATCATCTTATATATGGGAAGGAACTGAAGCAGTCATCAAGCAGCACTTGATAACTTACAATTTGGGCATTTAGACTTTTGATGACTATCTAAAGTTAGTGCCAAAATATTATCACCTAGTTTGCATTATAATGATCTACAGCATCAATTTATACAGCTATTTCTTCATTTTTCTTTATTTTGTCTAGCCTGGATATTATAGTAACATCAGATGATGATCCATCATATTAATACCAACTGTTCTTCAACTGGTGTCCAGACATTACTCACAACTGTATTAATTAAATAGTGACATTACCCCCTTGTCATCAAATTAGAGACAATGTGATATATAGGCTGTTAGTCAAGAGCAGTAATAATAGTACAATCCACAGTACTGTGGGTCAAGGGACTGTGTTGGTCATTTGTACATGTGTTGTCCATTGTGGTGTAATAAAACCTTGTCACTACTTTCGTCAAGTTACTTGTTTTATAAATACTTGAATATATATATATTATATATTTTAAAATATATATAATATATAGGTGAGTTCTATTTCATCTCATTAAGTATTAAATAGTATATAGTATACACTATATTGAAATAAATATTGCATCATGGGCCAATAATTCATGAATAATTAAAAGGGAGGCTGGTTCATATTATATATATTTTAATGTCAAACTAACTTACAAAAAATCTCCAAAATTAAAATTGTGTATTTTGTGACAATATTAAATACACTCTTAGGCATAAATTGGGCCTCTATTCATTAATGTTTATACTCATTTATAGAAACTTTTTGTTTACCTTATAGTTTCCTTTTTATCATCCTGTAAACTAAAAAATCATGACTAATATATGGATTTTATATCATTTCTGAATGTGTTAGCATGAAAAGCAAACTTTGTTTATCCATTGCTTCAAAATCAACTAAATAACACTAGACTCAGTTACATTTTGTACTTGATAGTGCGTTTTAGCTTTGAGTATGTTATTCATTCTGTTTCATTGCCAAACATGCTCTTTAAAGTAATCTCTCCATCAGTATATGGTTATAAAGTTGTTTTTATTTTTTCTTTTCTTCCTGTATGTGGAATGTATTTCTTGTGAGGTAAGGTGAACAGTAACCAAAAGAAACTTTCTGCATCTCCCAGGCCAAATCGCTGCTTACCCTGGATCATTGTCTTCTTTTTGCTTGCTACTGCAATTCCAGTTATTCTGAGTTTGCTTTCTAACCTATTAACTGCTGCAGGATTTACTTAATATTGCTTTTTAGCTCCAGGCAAATAGTATTATGGCTAAAGCAACAATTTCTTTACAATATCAATTTATAATAAATTAATAGCTTTGTTGCTAAAGACTAAATAAAATTAATGTCTGTATTTTAAATAAATTTAAAATTATACCAAAGTCATTATCAACATAATGTCCCAAAACAAAGAAATATAAGGAAATGGTAGGTTGATATGGTTTGTTAAAGCTAGGTATTTTCACTTCAGTTGCCAAATTTTATGTTGATATACTTGAATATTATATATAATTGACATTAAACAAAAGTGCATTCTTTGTTTTGCATATTTGTGAATGTTATATACTTGGTGTAGTAATGGTCATTGATAGTTATGTTATCTATTCACTGTGTATGTGACCATTCATCAATATAGTTTTGAAAGGATAACTCTACCTGTTTACATACTCAAGAAATTCATTAACAAAAAGAATGACAAAGGTTCCCCCCAGGAAAAATGAAACAGGAATTTCATATAAGACCTCATGCTTTAGAATTTTTCTGATTTAAAGATTTTATTTTGTTTTATACCTTATCTCAAATTGTATGGTTTTATATTTTCAATTTTAAAGGATTTTGTTTAGTTAGCCTTTGTACTCTGATTTTGAAGTCTGAAATACATAATGCCTTTTTTAAAGGTCATGTGCTTAAGCTTTTAAAAAATTTGCTCTAGGTCAATAATATACCACATTGTTTTAAATACAGTTATTAATATTTTTTAAAAAACAGAAATTGTCTGATTTCAAAAAATGTAAAGATAATGTTATTTAGCCAGAGCAAATTTTTACGATTGAGTTTTCAACCTCTAAAAAGAGGAGCTTCAATGGCGGAACTGACATGGCCACCATTCCTGTGGTATGAATGAACATGTAATACAATCTGTCAGCTGATGTCTCAAGACTGAAATCAACTTTCTGGATTACTAAAGGATAGTCCAGTTAAAGTTCCAGTATCCTTTTCACAACCAACAGTGAAGTCAAGTCCAGTAATACAACTGACAAAGTGTTCAGTTTTATTCAATGAAATACATAAGAATTTAGTTCTAAATTTTTTGTGGCAAACCCAGAAAAGTGATACTGTATTTCAGTGTCCTGTAAGCTCGCGCTCATCAGTGTGACCTTGGTAACTTGGCATATGTTGATCATAACTCAGGAGGAAGGAGACAGCAATCTGCCTGTCTTGTCTCCCAGCGGTGGATTTCTATGGACAAATCACTAAACTTATATTAATTTCATTTTGCAGCAGCCAAGAGTTTGTTGAAGAAACCAGATGGAGTAAAGGTAAGTTAATGGGTTATCTTAAACCATTTCTGACTTTCAGATGCTGGATAATTTTAAATATAAGCCTCAAGTTGATACAGCTTTTATTTTTTATGGTTCTTGATAAAGGATGCAGTTTGAAATATGAACTAATTTAATGCACAAAGATGACTAATACGTATTACTAAGAAAAGTTCTATCTTTTCTATTTGTTTATATATTAAATAATCATGAAAAAATAGTATTCTTCTATAGAGTTGCCATGGAAACTGAATGTCTAAATCTTCTTGCTGTACTACAGTCCCAAATTACCATGGTGATCTGAAAATCTGTGAAAACTAAATGCCTTTCCAATAATTATGATGTGTGCTCGAAGACCACCAAAGTGTATAATCTAAAACAAACAAGTTGGTCTGAGAAATGGAGCATCAAATGACTGTGTTTCTCTTCTTTAGCATTTTTTAAGGTCATAATTGTTCCTGTATTTTTATCCTCAGATTTAGAGACATATTCATGGTTTGGATACTGAACAAACATTGGAAACATTTTTCAAGGAACATAGCAGCAGGATATTTTGACTTTCTTGGATTTCTAATGGAAATGATACAACTTATTTCATACTGTTTGTATTTTGTTTAAGGGAATTTACTGTTGATGGACTGTAACTTTACATTTGCATAATAATGTTTGTTATCTTTCCAGGATATGGCCTAAATGTTTCAGTTTTTTTTAATCCTTTCTCTCTCTTCCCACGGCAGATGCATACATTCCTCATCAGTACTTCAACATTCTTGGGAATTAATTAATATTCTCACATTTGAACTTGACTCAAAGTCAGGTGGTCAGTTCATAATGAAAACAGAACATAGAAAATCATTTGTCATTTCTTATGTCCATACCCAGTCATTTCTTCACCACCTGTCTGTGTGCAGTTTGGGAATTTCCATAGGCATGGTAGCCTTGCACTTGTGATTACCATTAGGATGGCGTTTCCAATTGCTTTCCTCAACCTATAATTATCTCTTCCTTCTGCTTATTTTATTCAGTTTAAATTTCAGCAACGATTGTGATGTCTGCCTTTTCCCAAGAATTACATTGTAGAAATTGGTATTTTAAATTTTTTGAACGTCTTCTTTTGGGTTTTTCTGTACTGATCAGTGATGGAAAGTTCACAGTTCCTATTAAGATGTTTATTTCCACTATTATCCGTTTAGCGGGGAAAAAAAACATTTTCAGAACCTTTTTTTTCCTTCTAGCCAACTTATCACTTCTCTTTAAAGATAAAATTATTCTGTACTACATGCTTTGGCACTTTTCAACCGGTCATATTTTTCTCTTTTCCTTTCTCTTTGACTGGTCAATTCAGAAAAGGAAGTCCAGTTCGAGTGTTCAGATGATGGTGAGGATCTCTATCTGCCAGATTTCTTTTGTGAAAATTCACACTTAGGAATAAAACAGTCTTATTGATTAGGTTAGTGTAAGTGGAGGAAGCATAGATTGATTAAAGGTCAGTGTCAATCAACTGTCAAAACATGGTACCCACTTTCACATTATATTGTTTCTCTCTGAAGTTGAATTTTTTAGATAGGTAAGAGGTTAAATGCTCATCTATATGCTGTTAATGAATTGACCTTCTGCAAGGACAAAGTCCAATTTTCTCTTTGAAAATAAAAGGACCATGACATAACTAATGAATGTTTACTGATAAGAAACACTATAGGATTATATTTTAAAATAAGATCATGGTTGCTAAAATAGGAATTATTTTTCCTATAATACATTCACTGTGAAGTTTATAAATAATGTGAAAGTGGTATTACAGTATATCCATCTTAACTAAGCACTTTTAAAAGAAATATGTATTATCTCAGTATTTAATAAATTCAACGCCTGAGAATCTTCCCTATGCCTCATAAGGGTAATTAAGTGCATCATCTAAATATTTAATTCAATTCAGTTTTTTTAAAGAAAAATATTCTGCTTTCATAACTTAACATAGCTACATTCACTTGTATATTTAAACAACAATTATGGTTGAAACCACACTTGACATTTGATTTTTTGAAATAAAATTATTCTTCCTTTTTACTTAGAAATTTACTATTAAAAATAGAAATTTACTATTATTTTTTAATTAACTAATGTTAGTAACACTTTCAAATATTTCCCACAATTAAAAAAAATAATTAAGCTAATCTTTACCTTAACAAAAAAGTTTTCAACTGCACATTTAAACATGATTGAAAGTGGTAGCCTAGGCATATATCTGTATAGCTCAAGTTTGCCATGCCTAACAATGCAGAGTAGTTCATCCACACAAAATGACCTTCATTTGGGAGAAATGATGGTATGTGTATGCTGTGTATCTATGTATGAATGTGTTCAAGGGGGATGGTAAGCACTCATGCACTTACACAGATAACCTGGTGTGTATGAAAGTATGCACAAAGGACATTTTCACCAAAATAAAGCATTTTATAGCAAGCATCCACATCCTAGGGAGAAAAAAACTCAATGTCATCTCAAAACAGAAATAAAAATATCTAAGAATATTCTCTTTTATTTGCATCCACTGATATGAACTAAATACAACATATTAATTACATGTGGTACTTTAATTATAAGTGTCCCTGACTATTTCATAAGAATCCAGCTATGTTTTACCAAGCACTCTTCCTGCATAGAAAGTCTCTGTGTGTGTATCCTTCCTTTATCTCATGTCTACTCACAGAAGTACATTTTGATCCCTCTTTAATAGCCACTATTCACTCTTATCTCTTTTGCCTCTTATTCAAATTTTGCATTAAATTTTGTGCACTTTGATTTAAAGAAAAAACTTTCTCCAACTAGCTGAAAATTATAGATTGAAGGTTTGACATTTAATGAGTTTTTGAGTAAAGTTTAAAAGTTTTCTCTTTTCCTGCATGTCAGAGCACAATGTTACAACTTACCTAAATAATGCTGATACCCAGTAACCACACAAATATGAAAAAAACAAAACATCACCGAAATTAGTTACCTTCTCTTCTGTGTGCTTGTTCCAATGTGATCTGTAGGCGTGAGGTATAGATTTTCTAGAAAACCCAATTACCTGTGTAATCCCTTATAAATACTCTTATGGTAATTCATCTATTTTATGCAGCATGTGTTCATTCTTGAGTCCTTATATACATTTACATTTGTATTAAAATCATGGGGTATCTTTCTTTAGAAAATCATATTTAATGAAAATACCTAGATTATATAGAATAAGAAAATGAATGTTAACTTATATTTGTATGAAAAACTAAATGCAATATGTCATGCATGAATTTAAAAGAATGTTATTCTTTTTAAATCTCTGATTCTTTAGTGCCCAAAATCAATTGTAGTTTCAAATTGCCAGTTGTCTACAAGTGTTCTCTCTGGGCCATTACAATATTTATTGACCCTCTGAGTTTCATTCACAACATGGATCCCACAGCAGTAAAGATATCTTCTTTAAGGGTAAACCCAGTGATTAATTCTAAGGCATGATATTACTAAATATATTCTTCAACACTTTGAAAGAAAACATGATGTTTTTCTCTTATACAATTGTGAAAAATAAGGTCCTTCAGCGTAAAGAGTTTGACTTCCGCACTAAATAACTGAAGATGTAGTTTTAAAAGAGACCCAGACTTGCCATTCTTTTTTAAAAAAATATTTTAATGCCCTCATTTTGTCAGAGATCCAGGTTTTTAATTGGATACTAGTGAACAAAGTAATAATGGCTCCCCAGAGAAAGATGGTCTATGTATGACTTCAGGCTCAAGAACAAAATGAATTAAAAAAAAAAAGGGACTGTATTCATAACAGTGAAAAATGGAAGCTTGGAAACAAAATCCAACCTGAAGAGTATGAGCAGAGTTATGTTCATTTTTATACTCCGAACTTGATTTGAGCGCCACTGAAGTAGCTCTGTCTGTTTGCTAAGGGGCACCTCCAAAGCTGCCACATCTGTTTCCCCATGCATCACAGACAAGGTGCTCCCCTGTGCGTGACCTTCAGAGCCTAGAGTGGTCATCATTGCCTTCCGTCGTCATAGTGTCTGTCACTTTCATCTTCAGTGGCTCTTTATATTCATGTCTACACCTTCATGTAGACATGCCACACAGAAAGACATTGGCTACCAAGGGGTTTAAGGCATCTCTGTTTCTATTTTCTGCATACCCACAGATAAACAACAAAGCCAACGTGGTAACCAGCCCCAAAGAAAATATCCCCACCCCAGCGCTGGTATACCTGGACTCTTTGTAACCCTTCTTAAGTTCTTTATTGTTTTTTTATTGTTTTTTTCATTTGCTTTCACTATATAAATACATATATGTATATATTAATATTTTATTTTGTTGGGGTTTTTTTGCTTTCTGAAATATGAAAAATGTTCATTTCTTTTTCTTTTCATCTTAAGATAGTTGTCAAGCGTGTTTCTAACATGAGATTATCTCATTTCTTTATTGAACATTGTACTTGGTCTTTGTGGTTGAAATCATTGCATGCTGCCTTAGAAGTACAGTAGAATGCGCTTTGGTTGCTCTTAGCTCTTCTGATGATGATAATAGCTCTACGATTATGCAAACAACCATCTCTTCTTTTCATGACACAAATGTTGGCATCCAGGAGAGCTAACAGGATTGTTGCTAGACAACATAAAAGCTGACCTTATTCAAAGTTTCATTTCCCTCTCATTCAAAGACAACATGGCTTTGTAAGACCTCATTTTCTGAGACGAAGAGGTGTACTGGATTATTTAAAGCTTTTTGTTTACTGTGTTTTAAATTAAAATTTCACTGTTTCACCTTAATCCAAAGAATGAAGTTGTATAGCATAGAACCTTGAATTGTCAATGGAAACCAGTTTTTTCAATTTCAGTCAAATCCACACAATTAAACTAAAACAGTTGAACACTTTGAGATGGTTTTATGTTAAAATTCAAAATTTGCAGTACTGGCATTCAGTGCTGTAAGTTCAATAATATTTTCCTCAAACTGTTCTTCTCTTTTTATTTATAGTTTTCAGAAATGTTTCTGATTATTTTTATTATTCTCATAACTGTTACTTTAAATAAATAAAAAGAAACAATAAGAGATTATCATTTCACTTGGGTTAACCAGTAAACTCATATAAAAAGAGGAAAAGGAGGAAATCATAAAAATAGAAGATCAAGAGAGTCAAAGATGTAGCTCAGTGGCACAGAGCATGTGCTCAGCATGTGTGAGGCCCTGAGTTTGATCCCCAACCCCCTAACCCCTCCACACACACACATACACACACACACACATACACACACACACACAAAAGATAGCAGGTTATCGTCTAGTGAAAAGCACTGTCCATCACAGCTCTAGCCAGAGGAAGTAATAAGGGAAGCAGCTGATATGCAGCGTAAGCGATCATGGAAAACTGCCTGTGGTAGAAGAGAACTCAGTAGATTGTAGTAACTCAGTTGCCAAGGCATTGTGCAATACAAGTGCCAAGCAGGCCTTTAGTATATAAACAGTAAATCTTTTCTTACATCAGCACTTGAGAATATTTTTTTCTGATAGAAAGCAATATGAAAAAGTGTTTTCTTCATGGAAAAATATGACTTTAGAACCAGTTATTCTGTATAAAAAGTCCATAAGGCAGAATGAATGAATTAGATGTGAATGAATACAGGATTTAACAACATGTTTCTAATTATTATTATACGACTAGTTCTCGAACCTTTAAAAGATTATTTTAAATGATTCTAGTGTCTCTCATGGACTTTTGAAATGTGTGCTTTGATATCATCTTTTTCTAAAGTGTGGTCCAACGTTTCTAGATTTTCCAGGGGTGTTCAGCTGTGTGTTAACTGTAATGATTATAGCACAATCAATTCTCAAGGTAATACAGCTGAAAAAAAAAAAATAGCTTCACAAAGGATTTGAAATCTTCTGAAAAAGGTATGCCTCCAGTGCTCTTGGCCAGTTTTCTATGGGACAACATTAATGGGACCGTTAAAGAAAGGAAAGTTCTCTGTGCCTGAGGACTTGGTGAAACAGTGAGTGCCTCTTCAGGTCTCCAAAATTCAAAGCCCTGTGTGTATACAGATCAGGAATAAGGTCTCTGCATGCTGCTTTGGGTAGGGAGGAGTCTTATCTCATGGGCTCACCAGGGAGATCTTTCATCAGAGATCTTGTCTGCTGCAACGTCTGAAAGCAGTTAACATTGCTTTAGCTTTTGTCACTATTTAGTTTTGTCAGTTGGCTCTCTCTGCTCTGTCCCTCAGACTAGTAAGAATGTACTTACCAATCCGAACTGTTTCTTTCTCTATTTTGTTCTCACTCAGGAGCCCCAAACTACTGTAATCCACAACCCTGATGGAAATAAGGTATTCAGAAAGAATCAACATCATCTTGCTTTAACAAGATTACACATCTCATCACTCAATGCAAAATTAATTCATGATCTGAAAAACAGAAAAGAAAATCTTTGCTCTTTGTCTACTACACTTTCTTTTTGGCCTAATGATTCTAAAACTATATACCAGATTTTTTCAAATAAAAATGAATGACAGCTTGAAAGAGAAATGAATGATACTTTAGTCAGTAAGAAATAAAACTCAGAATACACATTTATAAAGTCATGATGACTGTGTGTCTTAAGCAATTCCACCTGATCGTTGTTTTTCCATGCCTGTATGTGCATTGTACTGTCCATGTATCCTGCATGAAATTTTAGAATTTCTTGCTATCATTCCATTGTCTTCAAAAATGTCAACTTGAGTTCACAGGTATTTGTTTAAATTTAATGTTGCTTTTGAATTTTAGTCTATTCTGTTTTCATAGTGTTTTGTTTTCATTTTCATTTGTTTTTCAATTCCCTGTTGATGTTGTTGCTGTTGTTTGGCATGAATTTGAAGAGAATCGAGGAGTTTCACTTCCTGTGAAATATGTTTGTCATTGAGTTATATGCACTTCAGTAACAGACATTTAATTATTTGTGCTGAATGAAGACTGTGTACTCTACCTGTTGTATATTATTTGTACAGTATCTTAATTAAATCACAGCACTTGCATACATGGCTATAGGGTCAGGGTGAAATTTTCTGAATGTATTTCAATTTCCAGTTTATTGCTTTTAATACATTATTATATCTCTAAGGGGAAGATAAAAATAGCATCATCAGACTTTTCTCAAATAATTTTAGTCATTGGTCTTACTTCTCCTTACTCTTGTCAACAATGTTGAAGTCTTAGAAAACACATTTCCTCTCTGTTTAACATTTCACTGATCAATAGTAAAATCATTAAAGCAAAAAACATGAAGTATTATGTTTTTTAATATTTTAATATGAGATATATTTTATAGTCATGACACTGAAAATGCTGTAATTCCCTAAAAGACTTAAGGTAGTCAGGACCATCACATAGAAGAATGATTTTTTTTCAATAGCACTAGCAAATGAAAGACCAAGCATAACAGCTGGAATGGACACTTCCGTAGTTCTAGCTATATCATTTGTAAGAGTTGCTGCATGGTATTTCATAAATTAGTCTATTGTTACAACGCATGGGTTTACCTCATGTTGCGTTTAAATCTGAATGCTATGTCACCTTAAGAAACGCATGAAGACTTTTCTTTGGTTTTTTGTGTGTGGAGACTCTGGATACATTTTTACTTAGGTTATCCCTTTGGTTTGAATATTGTATATTATATTTATATAAATTGATCACTTTTTAAAATATTAGATCCATAAAAGAAGACTGACTGGTATTTGCATCACTTTCCAAAATCTGTTTTACATCACTGAGCATATAGCTGTTGATTAAAAATTTGTTTCCCATTTTTTCCTGTAGCCTTGACTCATTCCAAGCAGAAAATATTATCTTTCTGAGGCATATTGCAAAATTTCTTTCCTAGAAAAAATATTTTTATTAGTACAGTCTCAATGGAAACATTCATCAAACCATTTTGAGAAATGTACCTTAATATGACAGTTACAGTGTACTTTGAAGTGTGCTGACTTGTCTTCAACGTAATGTGTACTTTCACAAAGAAAGAACTCAGTCTTTTCACTATTGGAGTGGGTTTCTTATCAATGACAGCCAGTTTCTAATTTAGGAAAGAAAGAAAAAAATCTAGAAGTAAATTATTCATTATAATTGCAGTATACTGGCCCAACATGAAAATTCTTTTTCTAACTATTCTCAGCCTATATCTGCCTAACAACTCTAGTTTCTTCATCAAATGATGCAGTGAAATACTTTCTCCACAAAGGAGTAAGGCAGACAGATACACTGCAAATTCAGTGTCTCACATGCTTGCTGACACAAAGAAGGTACATTTACTGATTAATTAATTGGGAGTAAACATTGTTCTGTTTTAAGGTTCAAATTATTCAGCTAATGTATTTATTTTCTCTTTAAATCACACAAAAAAGCACACTTTATGTGACACTGTAATGTAAACACATCTTTACACAGTTCTTAAAATAAATTATATACTCTGCTGCTTCTGCAAATCACCCAGATTTTTACTGCTACAGAAAATAGGCAACCAGAGTACTCCATTTTTGAAATGTTATAGCATTTGACATTTTATTTCTGTTAAAACCACTTAATGTATTTGTATTTGTCCATCTGCATGTCAGCATATCCACACAGCCTGCTGAAGAATTTTGCATGATACTTATATCACTAGCCAACTTCATAAGAAGAAATCAAGCTATTTATTTCATGCAACTTAAAAATGTGTTTTATTTCCAACAGGAGTCAACTGAGAGTTCAAATACAACAATTGAGGATGAAGATGTGAAAGGTATGCTTGAGTCAGAAATAAAAAATCCTAACTCAGAGTTCCATATATATCAGATAAAAGTTTATTTCAGATAACTAATAAGTTTAGAAAGTAGGCTTATCCTGAAGCACAAAGTTAATTTTCTTTTTGAAAATACATTATTATTTCAATGATATATACATATTGACTTTGTCAGTTTTTCACATTATTTTGTGTTTTAAACTATAGGCAACACGTGATATACTGAGGCACACTGTTGTAATGACAAATCTTAATAATAGTATATGTAAATTATAACAAATTGTATATATGTCAGCTAAAAAGTAATGTGAAATATATGTACACTTTGGGTATATTCATGAACCCTCTCCAGAAAGCAATTTATATTCAAGGACGTAGGATGAAAATAGCACTTTTTAAAACTTCTGAAGGTTTCAAGTGGCTCTTAATGGAATTTTGTTTGGGCAGCTTTTTTTACCCTAAGTTTTCATGTACTTTTCTAATATATTCAGTGGATTATCAGAGCTTTTTCAGCTGCTGACATCTTCCAAGAGCCTCTTCTCAGTATAAACATATATTTGCAGTTAGCTTGTTTCCTTGTGGCCACATCACTCAGTTAATTTTGCTTGAATCACTTCTGTAGTTTTATGTTCTCATTTTTGTGTATATAAATACAACTTCTACAAGTCACTTGTTTAGAAGTCATTCTGAAAAAGAATAAAGAAAAGATATTTAAAATAGAAGTATTAAAGAAAAGGAAGTATAAAGAAAATTGAAAGAGTGATCCATCAGTTAATTAAATCTTATCTGAAATATGATTTTCCTAATAGCATCACCAAAGGCTGTAATTCTGTAAGTGGCATTAGTAATATATAGGCTTGAAAAGTTGTATTCATGTAACAGAATAAACAACCAGGGAATTGTCAGGTCAAGGCAAGATACCGGCACTTTAGGAAATAAAGGTGACTGTAGACCACAAGTTGCCAGCTACCTCTGCTGACTCTTTTTCCTTTTGAGTTGAATAGAATAGCTGGCACTACTAAAGTATACTCTGTTTATATTACTAGTGCACTGACCTAACACTGCTAGAGATAGCCAGTGGAAAGGTAGATGGCTGTGTCAGGCATTTTATTTAGTAGGTCTGTTCATCTCATTCTTGCCCCTGAGCTAAAATTTTAAACTGAAGTAATTTTATGAATCATTGATGCCAGTCACATTAGACAAAGAGATTTTTTTAACCAAATAAACAAATGTGCTATTTAGCTTTCTCAGTGATTCAAGAAGTATCATGTTTTTAAGTTGTTTGGATTCATTAACTCTTTCAACTAAACAAAACGTTGTGTGTGATTTTTCACATTTTTCCTTGATCAAGATTCAGAAAATCTATGCATTATCCACTGGAAAGTCTGTGAATCTTTAAATAACTAAATAAAATCAGGAGGATACCAACACCTCACTATTTGCAGTTCATCCACCAAGAAATTTGTTTATTCCTTGGTGATTATGAGCAGAGTTTCTGAATTTGACTCTTCAGTTATGAAACACTAATTCAGGATCATTGGTATTAATTTATGTAAATATATAAAAAGAATCCCTCTGGGATTTCACAAATCGAAACAGTGTTTGTCTTTGTAGCTATGCTGAGTACATACACCAAATGTTAAAGAAATGAAGCTTAATTTTGAGTTCAGAAGAAATGTCCAATTGATGATCAAGCCCAAGGTACTTTGGTTTATTTCCTGAAACCTAGCAAATAAACTATTAAAGTTTCTGTTTAATTTTACTAGTGTGAATCTGGCCACAGAGTCTTAGAGAGAGTACGCTAGGCCTCATTTGTGTTCTCTATAAGACCGATACAGGCTTTTGGTAGCTTTTTAATATTGAACATCAGAAAACGTGAAGACTAAATGTTCCACAAGATCACCCAGCCCTTCATTATGACTGAGAGACAGTGGGTAGGTACATAAAGTGGTCATGAATGTTTTAAATGTATTTATTATGCTGGCAATATGCTTGTGTAGGAATCTATTTATCAGGGTGCAGTCCTCAAGAAAGCCCTGTTGTGCACCTTGGAATTTGCTATAGCTATAGGTAGTTTAATAGGAAATTTGTTGTCCATCTCTGTTAGAACCCAAATTTACCAATATATCAAGCATCTAGGAACTCACAAAGGCTATCAATTATATAACCTGACCAGAACTATGTCCTCTTTTCAAGACCATATCATAACTCTAAGATAGCATTTATTCTTTCCACATATACTCGGACCATACCCTTTCTGTATAGTTATCAGGGCAAAACACCATGCTCTTCAACCAAGTGTTAGGCATGTTGCCACAGCACACTCCTGTCTGCTGGCACAGGCTTTGCCCACTCCTCCAGCGTCTCGTGTGTAACACGTCCAGCACCTGCACCTCAACTTACCTTGTTTCACGGTGGCATGATCCCTTGAATACCGTATCACATGCTCCTCGTGCCAATGCCCCATCCCCCAGGACTGTCCTGACAGGGAGGCTTCTGTGCTCTCTCCATTGCAGAGAACAGGGGCAGGAGTGGGGAGGACTCGCATGGTGACTTCGTCACAAGGAGAAATGAGGTAAACCAACAGTACAGTCCCTTCTCCCTGACTCTTCAGGGTAGTCGGAGAACACAGACAAGCCAACTGTTCTCAGAAAGGAGGAAAGCAGAAGTTAATTAAATAGATTAATGGTGCTTCACAGTCAGGGAAACCTGGAGCACCCTAGAAAACCAATATTTGGAGGGGACCCATTTTTCCTTTAACTGTTTGCTGATTTCTATTTATAATAACTATGGTTCTCTGAGACCCAATGTGTTACTCCTAAACTGTGTCTAGGCTCACTTTCCTCATTCATTCAGCAAATACTTATTGAATGCCTACTGTTTGCCTGAACTCCATGTTTCCCCTTGTGATCTAGTCACTGTCAAGAGATTTCAGAGTTAAACCACATTTCTGTAGACTTTACCTAAATCTCTTTTGCTAAAATTTAGGCTCATTTCACTTATGTAATTCAATAAGTATCAAGAAAACAGAGAGAAGGTGAGATTCAAGATAAGTGTATTTTTTAATCTAAAAATCCTTTTATTTTCTTTTTCTTAAAAAACTTCAATATTGAATTATAATCATACTTTCCTTCCTAAGTTTGCAGTCATCTTAAGGGATTTGCCTTCTATTAAGACTCTTAATATATACTATGTATATATACTATACATAGTATATATTAAGACTCTTAATATATACAAAAAAAATATATATATATATATGAATTCCTTGTTTTCTTTCTCCAAAAGCAATGTGTTGACTTCTTAATGTTGATTTTTTTGTACAGCTATCTAATTTTGTTGTCCTGTATTCAAAAACCAAGTATTATTTCTGAGGCTATGTCAGTAAACTCAGCCACTAACTCAGTGACATGGATAGATACTGACAGTTTTAAAGCATAGTTACTGCCACAGCAGCACTGTGGTAAGAATAACCCATTATATGCTAGAAAAAAGAAAAAATAGTTTTTCAACTAGAAGTAATTTGTATTTTTAGAATATAACTCTGTGTGTGTATGTATGTGTGTGTGTGTGTGTTTGAATAGGATTGAACCCAGGGTCTTACACATGATAGGTAAGCACTCTACTATTGAACTACATCCCCAAACCTTTTTATTTTTACTTTGAGACAAGGTCTAGCTAAATTGTCGAGGCTGACTTCAAACCTTGCAACTCTCTTGTCTAAGCTTCCTGAGTAGCTGAGATTATAGGCATGCACCACAAGTCCAGTTCAAAATATAATTTTAGGTCGAAACTATTGAAATATGTATTTCTATTTTGAATACCTTTGTAGTAAAACAATACATTGTATTGATTTCCAGTGTCATTGAAAGGCTGTCATCATTAACATTTCATTAACAATTCTAATAGTGCTCCTCCCTAGAGGTGTAGGTGTGCCTAAAGCCAATGCTATTTAGCAATGGTCCTTTCCACACTGTATACATTCCAAGACTATCCTTTGGTTTGTGGCTGTAACCACAGTTTGCAGGGCCTGTCCCTGTGTGCCACAATGCCTGTCCACCTCATAACTCACCCAGCTCCATTGCTCAGAGTCAGCTACTCCTTCCTGATGAGTGCACGTCCATTTGATCTATCTGCTACTTTCCCAGCATGCCAGAGTTGTGCAACACCTGTCAGAGTTGGGCTCCTGTATGCCCTTGTCATCTGTGTTACTCTGCTTCCAGCATCCTGCTTCAGCACACTACTGAGCAACTGCTTGGATCTCTTGCTGCATGTCTTCCTTCTTATGCATCTAGGCCGGTGGAGCTCTGTGCAACAAGCAGAGAGCTATAGCTTTGAGACTGACTACGTGCAGCATCATGTCCTCATTTAAACTCATTTCCTTTCCCTGACTAATGGGTGATGGTGATGAAGCTGTATAAGATGTTTACAAAAAGTCCAGTTAGCACCTTCATCATTTGGATGCGGTTTGGTATTTGTTGATACCCCTATTTCCTGGTCTGAGCTAATCGACAGAATCTCTTGATGAGTGAGCTGTTTGTGTGTGTGTGTGTTTTGTAAACTTACAGATTAATGTGTAATACAGTAACTAAATATTCAGATTCAACTCTCCACATGTTCTGCTTTATTGATGAAAATTTGATTTCTGTGTAGAATTTCCTGGGGTAGATAATCAAATGATGCCAGTCTTCTTCAGATCTGCATGCAGGTTATCACTTAAAACTTGTCTTAAAAAAATAAAACATTAAAAAAAATTGTCTTGCATGTATTTCTCACTTCCAGAGGATAAACAAATTAGGAAACTCCTGAATATTTTACCTAAGGACTTTTGATAATTATGCCATTCCGTTAGGCTAAAAATGTCTCAGAGGACCTTTAGTGTTGTATAGAATAACTTCTTTGAGGTTTCTAATCCAGATTTTTATTTTATAAGAAGTTTTTTAGGAAAATCTCTTCTCGGGGTTGGGAATTTAGCTGAGTGGCAGGGCGCTTGCCTAGCACGCACAAGGCCCTGAGTTCGGTCCTCAGCCCTGGAAAAAAAAAAAAAAGGAAAATCTCTTCTCTACATGTGTATCCACGTGTAGAGCTTTTAGCTTTTAAGTCAGGATCAGTTAACTTATAGAATTGCTGCAGAATTTATTCGGCTCTATCACCAATGTGAAATAGTTTCATTTTCTCTGTTTTTCTTTTTTCGCCTTTTTTTTATCTCCATACTTATTCTGTTTCTCTCTTTACATTTTTGCCTTCTGACAATAATTTGAATTACTATCAATAACAGCCTTAGGCTTGGGTAACTCTGCTGACAAAATACAGAGTCAGTACTGTTGCCAACCAAGTTTAATACAAGGTACAAAATCAAAACACAGCTCCTAAACTAACAAACAAAAATATGTAACTCCATGTTTTTATCATTAGGAAGATGGACTTTCTTGCTCAGAGATTCTATAAATAGTTTTTCTTGCAAGTTTGCAAAGCATTATAATGAGTTTTAGAAATAGCTACAGCAAAAATAATGTAATGTTATTTTTTGAAATATTGCATAAATCCTAAAAGCATATATAATCACACCTTCATTTCTGCAGGTTACACATCCATAGATTCAACCAGTTGCTTATCAAAATTATTAAAAAAATACCTGCATCTATGTTGGACAGTTCAGATTTTTTTGTTCTCTTTCCCTAAACAGTAACAGTATGACACCACACATTGTAAGTAATCTAGATATGGTTTAAAGTGTACAACAGTATACCACAGTGAATTTCTCCTTTATTTATATCTATAAAGCACCTATGTAAAAAAAAAAAGTAAATAAATAGAAGGAAGACCAATAGAATAAAGGAAGGGAGAACAGAGGGAGGAAGAAGGAGAGGAAAAGAGAAATCACCGGGGACTGAAACGGAATCAATTATATTCCATGCAAGTACAATTATGTCAAAATAACCCCACTGTTATATATAACTATAATGTACTAATCAAAACATTTTAAAATAAAGTATGCAAAAGGATATGAGTAGGTTATATACAAAAACAATGCTGTTTTATATAAGTTACTTGAGCATCTATGGATTCTGTTATCTGCAGTGCTTTCGAACAGATTTCCCAGGGATACCAAGGAATAAATGTTATAAGATTCCTTCCATCAATTTTGGAACCTTCATTTAGCTTAGTCTTCTAACTTTGAACTCATTTTAGTAGGTCAAATTTTTAAAAATATGACATTTATTATTCATAGATACTTGTTTATGTAGTGGTTAAAACTACAGAGATAGGTGCTAGAGATATGGCTCAGTGATAGAGTCTGCCTCACACTTGCCTGATCTGTGTGAGGTCCCAGGTTTGATCCCCAGCACCACATACACAAATAAATAAAGGAAAAATAAAAATCAGATAAAAAAAATTAACTGTCTCTCTCTCTCACTGTCACTTAAAAAAAAGAAGGAAAGAAAAGGGGAACCCAAGCTGGGCATCCATGATATGGCATTAGCCCTGGATAACTAAGTATATAAAAAATGGTTCTTGAATGTTTGATAATTTTCCCCCTCAATTGTATCTCTATTTCTATCTAATAAATAAATTAAAAAAGAAAGCTATAAGAGGTAATCAAACTTACCACATATATCATCCAAAATTTCATAGATGATAAGAACTAACATTATAATATAGTTCATAGATATTCAGGGTACAATTCTCTTGTTTTTGTTCACATAACTATTCTTACTATTATGTAACAGATGGTATTAATATGAAATAGACAAATAATGAAAGCAAGACGTTTAATTCAAAGTTGGAAAAAAAGTAATAAATGTCTGTAGTTTTAGGGAATAAGATTTCAATTCGAAAAAAAAAAAGTTGTCCCCTAGCTTAGATATCCAATGAACTATAAAATTAGTGCTTCAAATGCATTCTAATAAAAATGATTATGGGGACATATTTCATGCTTTTATCTATTATACAAAATTAACATAATAATAACTAAAATTGGGGGCTCTTGGGGGTAAATCTAATTTTCAGAATTTATATATATTATATTATTTCATTAGAAGCTTGTTTGAATGTTCAATAAATGAATTTCTGAATTAAAAAAAAAGCCACTAGGGCAGTGTGAAAACAAAATAATAATAATAACCAAAATTACTATTTGACCTCATGCATCTCTGTACAGAAGTTAAATCCTAGTTATATTTCTTTTAATTAAGGAACTTTATGTTAAATTATTAGAATAAAATAATTAAGTGAAATACTGTCTCCTTTCCTGAATTTGTATTGTTTTCCCTAATAAATACATCTAGAAATTCTGTGAAATTATATGTCTATATTGTGATTATTCTTTTAAGTCAGTGAAATAGCCCTAATTTTTCTCCTACTATGAAATTTTCCTAACTTCCCTCTTATTTGCTTAGGAGAAATTAGGCCTAAAGTAGTCAAAGAAATTAGTCTTAGTCCTATTAGTTACAGGTCATTTTCTTTCAGACCAAAATGTTAAATGGAGAAGTAAGATGGAAGGGGAAGCAGAAATCGAGCTTAATTAAAGAAACTGTTTAGAAATAATCAACATTTTTTGCATCTGGAATACACTAGCATTTTCACTATTCAATTTAGTGCAACTCGCATTTTGTGAACATCTACTATCCTACACTAGGTAGGCAGTAGCCATATTTCTTGCCCTCATGGAAGAATTCTGCAAAAGACGGATGTTCTGCATAATAATGTGCCATGAGAAGAGGCAGATGGTTGAGAGAATTTCAGATGGACTAGGCTAATCCTGAATGGATTGGGAACTGTATTCTAGCATAAATCAACAGAGAGTGAATTGTGCTCAAAAGCACTTAACTAAACTACAAAAGTTGTATGCAGTCCAGCAAGGGCAAAACATTTCTAAGCTTGGGGATGTTCCATAACCAGTCAGTTTAACAGCATTCACTGTGATGTGTTGGAAATAAATGCAGGTTACATGCAAGGAAAATATAAAGGTGCTGCGGATCAAGGCTTATAATTCTCATACTTCATGGTGTTTTTTAGCCATCGATAACCATATATGGATTTAGGGCACATGCTTTTTGTGCTTTGCATTTCCCTTGCCAGGGTTCTCTGATACAGTGAAATGGAATTGTGACATTTTCATAAGAATAGTACTGAGGTAAGAACAGATTAAAAGAGGAACTACTTAGTCTATTTTTGTGATTTTCTTCTGTACATTGGGTTTATGAATAAGTTATCTACTTTGAGGGCATTCATGATCATCACTCCTCATCTCTCTTCAATGAGATTTGGTTAAATATTACCAGCTTTAATTTTGGCTCCATAACCAGGTATGAGAGCTTAGCATAACTGTAAAACATAGCTTGATGGCATTATTTACTACTTTCAGATTCTAAGAGTTAAAAGGAGACAATGTATTTAAAGTGCTTTTCACATTTTGAGTACATAGTAGTATTTTGATGAGTGACCAGTTACTATTGTGGTATACTGAGTGCCAGATGCTGTGTTAGTCACTGAGTGTTCAAAGATGAGTGCCAAGGGGTTGCCGTGATCAAGGTCCTCCTTACAAGTCACTGATGATACACTCTTATAGTAGTGCCTTTAAGTGTTGTGAGAACACAGAAGCAGCACACTGATTTAGACCTGGATCCTCCTGAAATGGCTCCTCAAAAATGTGGCTACTGCATGACACACGCCTGAAATCCCAGCAACTCAGGAGGCTGAGGCAGAAGGATCACAAGTTCAAGGCCAGCCTCAGCAATTTAGGGAGGCCCTAAGCAACTTACTAAGAACTGGTCTCTAACTAAAAATAAAAAGGACTGAGAATGTAGCTCAGTGGTAAATAAAGCATCCCTTGATCCAATCCCTAGTACAAAAAAAAAAAAAAAAAAAGTGACTCCTGAACTTAGTTTTAAAACGGTAAAGAATTATGAACCAGGAAAAGAAAACCAGGGAGAAGATAAATGTATTTTACATAGAATGCACAGAAACAATGCATGCTATGTTCAGAGCCCTACAAACAATTCAAAATGTTACTGAAGAATGAAATCCAAATTAGAAAAGAAGGAGGGAATGTGTACTCATAGGAAGCATTGAGCCTTACCTTACCAAGCAGTCTTTGGCCCAGTACATCAAAGACATAGATCAGAGATCACAGACAGTTATAACATAGCAAGCACTTGGGGAATATTAGAAGGCTTATCCAGGAGAGTGATGTGGTAATATGTCCATGGGTGGAATACTCTGGCAGCTCTGAGACATGTATGTATGAGGAGTAGATCAAGATGGTAAGACCACTTTTAAGACAGTTTAGAAGGAGACATGGTCAAAGTTGGGTTGAGCTTTGTTTTGATGAATGATCTAGATCATATTTGAAGGCTAATGATGAAGGAAAAATATAAATGAAGAAGTTTACTATTCTTTCTTTGCATTTATTCAGTTCCTCTTTCATCAAATATGTATTGAAGTATTATGGGGGTGCCAAGACAGATAAAAGCACTGGATATTCAGAGGCAAGAACATTGATAGGATTTCAGTGTCTATGAAAATTACATTTTACTAAAGAGAAATAGATAATAAACAAGGTTCATAGGTTCTATCAAAGATTTAACCTTGTGATAAAAATCATCACAGAGTAGCTGAAGACTTTACCTTACATTATCCTGACAAAAACTCCATTAAGTAGTGTTTTTAGCCCAATCTTTTGGAAGAACAATTTTAAGCTTCAAAAGGTTTAAGGCATATAGCTCAAAAGTAGTTTAACAAGGGGTTGGGAATTTAGCTCAGTGGCAGAGCGCTTGCCTAGCATACATACACAAGGCCCCGAGTTCGGTCCTCAGTCCTGGGGAAAAAAAAAAAAAGAAGGTTAACAAGAATGCAAATCATGTTTTTATCTTTTGCACTGAACTTGGTGATTTCTAGAATCTTGAAGCCCTCACAAACTACAACATAGTATCCTATTTATTTAATAATATATAAAAATATTCCAGAAAGTATAGTGGCAAAGGTTCTGGGTGTTTTCTAACAAACATGAAGACTTCCAAGGTGGGTAGCACCATTTATTCTTAAGTCTATGAGTCTCACCTTTTGCTCCTGGAATCAGGTACAAGATCCTAAATAATGAGAGAGTCAAACCATAATAGAGATGTTAGCTTATCTTTTGTAAAGAGCCCCCAAAGAATCTTAAAACCATGCTACTTAGGAAGATTTAACTCTAAGGATGTAACAGAGTGTCTTGACTTCTTTTGTGGAGTTAGACTAAAACTATTTAGTAGTTGATGCCTTATACTTGTATATGTAAACTGCTGCATACCATTCTATCTAGAAAACAGTTTACCATTGGAGTTGGGTTGTAGCTCAATGGTAGAGTGCATGCATAGCATTCACAAAGCCCTGGGCTTGATCCCCAACATCTCAAACAAACAAACAAACAATATTTACCATTAAAAATAGGCTAAAGGGGCCTGGAGCAGTGGCTCGGTGGTACGGAGCTTGCCTGGCACACACAAGTACGCAAGTTCAAACCGCAGCACCATGTACACAATGAAAACCACATGAAAAAACTAAATAAAAAATTTGTTTTTCTCTCTCTCTGTGTCTCTCTCTCTGCCTCTCTCTCTTAAAAAAAAAAAAGGCTGAAGGGATTTCTTTAAAAAATAAAGCTCATGTCTCACAGAACTTGTAAGATCAAGAAATACAACATAAAGAGGACTCCAGATATTGTGGCTAACAACCAGAGATCTGGAATTATACCAACCATAATGGCCTCTTCCCAAAAAAGCCAAGCACTTTGCCAGGAATGTGGAATCTGACTTTTAAAGGAGGAAAGAGAAATTTTAAAGTTATTCCTGGTGTAGCAGTCTGTATGAGAAATGGAGAAAGGACAATAAATTGCTAATTAGAAATCAGATGTCAGGTTCCTAAATTTCATGACACAGTGGAAGAGATGGGGCTGTGAATGTCACATCAGAGCTATCAGCCCAGATTACAGTAGGAAAGGAAGGGAAGTTTGGGTAGAATGGGAATGTGAAGATAGGTCTTACCTTTTCCAATAAAAGTACAAGTTTTGACAAGCCTTCAATTGAATCTTTGTTTTGAAATGTCCCAAAGACATCATGAGCTACTCAGTAATTTCCCTGCCTAGCAAAATTCAGGTTTAATGGGATTTTTCTTTCCCATTAGCTCCTCTGATGTATTTCTTTCTTTATTTCTTCCTTTGATGTGTTTCTGCTTTTAGTTTTGACCTATTGCTGGTTTCCTTTTAAGGCTTATTTCCTGCATGCTGCTTAGCCGCGAGTCAGAAGCTGGCCTAATATTAGACCTTGGTGTCACAAGAATGTAACTGCTTGGACCATTTTTATTCTTCTGTCATTTCCAAATCTGTTGCATCCTGACAAGGCAAAGTTAAATTTTCCTTCTAATGTCTCCAACATGACTATCTTCTGTTTTCTATTTCTTTGTTTCTGGCTAATATTCAGATAATGCTTAGACAAATAATATGGGTATTAAAAATTAACATAGATATAAAGATGTAGATACAATCATTTTTTAACAAATACAGAGAATTTTAGATGAATGTAATATATTTACTTCCTGTCAAAGGCTTCTGTTTAAAATATTTGAATTCATTAATTAAAAATAAATAAACTTTAGAAAAATGAAGGACTAGGGATGTGGTTCAGTGGTAGAGTGCTTACCTAAAATGTATGGAGTCCTGAATTTGATCCCTAGCACCACAAAAAAAATAAAAATTAAAAAAAATACCTATACATATTTGAAAACCTACTGTATGCTGGAAATGGTAGAATAGACTGAGGGTAAAAACAATCAGCTTTTCCCATTACAGTAGCCCACACCTGTACTCCCAGTGATTTGGGAGACTGAGATAGGAGAATTGAAAGTTCCAAACCAGCATGTTTCAAAATTAAAAATAAAAAATCAGCTTTTCCCCCAGGAAGTTCTTAATCTTACAGGGTCTTCTTTAATGAAATTGTATGAAATCATATCTACCAATGAATGACAATTTTTGCTTTAACATTTTATTCCATGTTAAATATTAACTTTCTTTCAAGGTACATACATAAAATGCTTTTTCCTTAGAAATTTATGAATTAACTAGTCCTTCTTTTTTCATTTATTTTAATGCGTGGCCATTATTGTTGAGCAGAATTTGCCAATCTATCTTGTGAAAATAATCCCTGTGATTGGTACAAAGCACTGGTTTAGTCATTAGGATTACTGTGATTTGTTTTACTGTGGTAATTTCCTATGAGTTCACCTAACAATAATAGCAGTGATAGAAAACGGTCATGAAAAGAGACAATGTTTGTCAAATGCCTGGCAATGCCTGGCCCATGGTCCTGACAATTCTTCCCATGAGTAGATGGTACAAGTACAGGGTTCACTGTTAAAAAATCCATAAATCAAAACAGACCTTTTGTGGCTTTTGTTTTGTTTTGTTTTGTTTTTTACTCTCAGCATTGTTGTTTCTATTTTCTCAACCACCTATTTTAGGTGTCAGTGTTAATACCCACATCCAACCAACTAACACATAAATAAACACAGAAGCTGCATAAGTACAGAAAACAAATTCATTTTGGCTTTAAAGTTGAAGTTAATGTTTTTAAAAGCCTTTTATTGAGATGACAATATTCTTTTACTTCATGATGAATGTTAAACAATTAGATTTTAACTTTTTTTGTGTTTTGCCGCCATAATACCATATAATAGGCATTCAATAAATTCATGATTTAATTACAGAGTTTTTATGTTAAATTACTTTTGACAAGACATATTTTGGTTTTCATTAAACATGATGTATTTTAATTAATGACTTAAAGTCTTCCCTGATTTAAACTGATCCTTTTTTCTTATGGTTATCACTTCAGATGTTTTAAAAACTTGTCCCTCATTGCCTCACTTTGGGCTACATCATGATTATCACTAAGAGTAAAAGTAGGCAAACTAATTGTTTTCCCCAAAAGTAGAAAGCATATTTAAAAAGGAGCATGTCTGTGCAAAAGGGTTTGTTGTTGTTGTTGTTGTTTTTAAGAGAGAGGGACAGTGAGAGAGAAAAAAGAGAGAATCAATTTTCTTTAGTTTTTCATGTGGCTTTCATCGTTCTGAGATTTTGTTGTGTATGTGGTGCTGGGGTTTGAACTCACATACTCACACATGCCAGGCAAGCGCTGTAACTGCTGAGCCACCATTTCAGCCCCCGTGCACTTCAGGCAAGAGGTCTCAAAGACCATCATTTTCCATTCAGAGAACTGCCATTTCCCGTGTCAGTGTTTCCTCAAGAGGACACTCACAGTCTTGGTGAAGCTGCCAGATTAAGTGTGAAAGATCTATTATTTGTTTTTGAGAAGATTCTATACAGGATCATTGATTTCTTTATTAACATTACTACATGTGGTTATTTAAAATATCCATCTACCAAAACACAGATGGCAAATGTTAAAGAGAAAATTTGGAATTTTAGGAAAAGCCATTATGGCTTTCAAATTAAAAAACAACAACAAAGTCTACTCTACAATGTGATTTTTGTACAACTCAAACTAGGAAATGTTTTCAATTAGGGAAAATAAAATCTTGGGATACCACCTGTTTGAAGTAGAAAATTTACTTATACCTAGCCTATTTTATTCAGAATTATGGTATTCTAATGAAATTTTATATCACAGTATTCAAAGTTAAGCTGAACAAAATTGTAAGGATACTTCTGAACAATAGAGAAAATACCTCTGAAAAGGTCAATGGTCTATAATAGCAGAAAAGGTAGTTTGTTTCTAAGAGACTGCAGTGTTGCTTTTAGAGGTGTTTTTACCAATATAGAAAAAGTATGAGCATATAAGGTAACTTACTTAATCTCAAGATATAGAAGCTCTTTATTCATAATCTTGACAAGAGAGAAGACACCTAAAAAGAAACTTATTAATGTTATTTAAATGTATTGAAACAAGTGTTAGTATAAGTGAAATGTTGTTCTTACCTTTTACAAAGGATAAAACAAACAAAAACATTGTTTGGGATAAGAGTGTAAACATCTGTACCCAACTTGATATCCTCAAAATCGTCTAGTTTCGTGGCATGAGCAGTGTTGTAAGTTGTTGAAGAGCTCTGTTCTACTGTTAGTCGCTCAAATTAAATTCATTTCTTGTTAGTGGTGTGTGGTTGGACTCTTACAAATACTTGAAATGACCTTTGACGTCATTCCCAGTTGTCCTTCTACTCAGAATTCACATGGAGTCATTATCTCCATGTTATCTCTAAATTATTTTCTAGGGAGGATTGTTATTGTTATCTTACTCCCAGTTAATATAATGTAGATGAATTTTCTAACCATGCAATATTAATTATTCATCCAATAATCTGAATGCATCTTTGATGAATGGTCATCTTTTGAATTCAACAGATAAAGAAAAAGCAACATATCCATACTCACAAATATATATCTACTACATTATATTTTATGATAATTTGATAATTTATGATGATTTACACTTACAATGTTAGAGTAAATGATAAGAGTAATAATATATTGTTACTTCTAAAAAATATGGTTCATAAATTTAATTTGCACTGTAGTTATATTGGTTAAACTGGTAACACCTTTTCTGGGCCTATGAAATTTGTCTAAGATACTCCAATAAATACTTTCTTTCTAAGTACTGGAATCAAACTCAGGGCCTAGCACATTGTGCTGGGTAAATGGTCTACCACTAAGCTACTTTCCAATCCTTTTTTTAATGTTATTTTGAGACAGGGTCTCACTAGATCATCCAATCTGGCCTCAAATTTGAGATCCTCTTGCCTCAGCCTCCTGAGTATATGGGATTACAGATGTTTACCACCACACCCAACTTAAATTAATTTTCTAAACCGAATTTAGAACAGAATATGACACAGTTGAACTGTTTGTACAGTGCCATTGTGAAATATCATTTTAATAAAAAGTATCTGCTACTAAGACTCATTTAGGAAGTTTCATTATGATAGCATATTTTCATCTTCCTAATTAAGCTTTGAAAAGTATAGTAACTGAGTATAGAAATGGTTCTTGATCCTAGGAGTTTCATCACTGCTGTCTGTCATATGCACAGTTAGGAAAGCTGAAAGAATTATAGGAATGCACAGTGCTTCATGAATACGTGTTTGGGTAGCCATCTGTCTTTGTCTATGTGATGAAGTTGGAAGATAGGAATAATTTTCCTCTAAACCAAAGTCTCAGAAGTTGTGAAAGACCATTGTAAATTTATCCAGACTGACTGCTGTCTTGCTTTTTCCATTCAATGGACTGACATCTCAAGGCTACAGTAATTGTCAGCATTGTGCATATAGGTACATAGATTATATTGTGTTCTACCCTTTGGCTCTACAATACCACAATTATCAAGAGGATCCTCATTTTCTCATAATTTTTCAACTAACTATATATATATATTTTTTTTAAGAAAGAGGGGACAGTGAGAGAGAGAGAGAGAGAGAGAGAAACAATTTTTATTTAGTTCTTCATGTGACTTTCATTCCTCGGACACTTTGCTGTGTACATGATGCTGGGGTTTGAACTCGCGTACTCGTGCATGCCAGGCAAGCGCTGTAACTGCCGAGCCACCACTCCAGCCCCAACAATATATTTTTTAAATTAATTTGCCTTACAGACTTTTTCCACTCGTCTGTTATCATCAATTATTTATGCCCTATTAATTTTAAATAATGCGTAAGGGTACTAAATTCCACCATATGTTTTATAAATTGATCTTTCTTCTTCCCACTTCACTGTACCTTATCTGCTTTTGCAAATTCTCATTCATGATTCTGGAAGCAGTGGATCAGATGATGATGGACTTTGTAATGAAAGTATAAGCTACTATTTCTGCAACAACTTAAGATAAGAATTAGCCAGAGAATATGGGAGTGCAATGACAAGAGATGCTCTACATATTCCTGGATAGTGGCAGAATCTTCCATATTATCTTGGTAATCATTTAGAGGAGAATAGGTCAAAATTAGATAAGTAGAACTATTTAACACTTAAAAGAAAGTGAAATGATAATCTTATAGTTGAAATACCATACACTGTTAGGTGTTAAAACAGCTTGACTTCAACTTCATTGAGGAAACGTTGGTGTGAGAAATGTTGAAATATGACCAAGAGCCTTTGCTAATCTGGATACAGTGGAGAAAACGCCTTTTAAAATAGGTGGAACTGACCGGGCACAGTGGTGCACTCTGATAATTTCAGTGGCTTTGGAGGCAGAGGCAGGAAGATCACAAGTTCAGATCCAGCCTCAGCAACTTAGACTCTAAGCAACTTAGTGAGAGCCTATCTTAAAATAAAAATATAAAAGTGTCTGGGGGATGTGGTTCAGTGGTAAGCACTCCTGGATTCAATCCCTGGTACCAAATAATTAAAAGATAAAAAAATAGATGGAGCTGGGCACAGTATTGTGTGCCTATATTTACAGCTTCTCAAGAAGCTGAGGCAGGAGGATCAGTTGAGTGCAAGCCAGCCTGTGCAACATACCAACAAAGAAACATCAAATAGAAATCAATAAATATGAAGACAATAACATTTTTTAATTCTCCTACTGCAGTCAGCCTAGTTCTTTTTCAAAAAAAAAATCTAAGGACATTTTAATTAATACTATAGGTTTTTGTTTGTCTTATTGTTTTTGTTTGTTTGCAAAACTAAGACATATGATATTCATGTAGAGAGAGGGGATGCTCTTCAGCTCTTCTGCATTCTTAATCTCTTGAGCCAAGAGAGTTACCCACAAAAGTACCAGAAGAATGATTCAGGAAAGTATCATTATAGGTACCCATAAATTTATTGAATTCTACTTTTCACTAAATTCAAATTTAGGAATGGGATCAGTTACTAAAAAGAAACTAAATTATAAGCAAACAACAATAGAATCATTGAAAATATTTAAATTTACCATCATGACTATCACAGTTAACTTTTAGCTATTAATACTAAAAGACAGAGCATTAACACTTTGACATTACCTTTTGCCCTGAACGATAAATACCCTGTTTTGACTAATATTAATGTACACTTTTGGAAGATTTAATAATAGTATCAAGATTAGGAAAGACTGGATTTTCTTCATAACAGAAAAAAGGGGAGGCAAAAAATAACTTTCCAAATAATGAATGAGTCTTAAGTCTCGTTAACTCTTCCAAGTTTGATGTTTTTCTTCTGCAAAAATAACTGACCGTCACCTTGACCCTGCAATGGAATCAAGAGGTACCCTTGAGAATGCTTAGAGGTGCTCTTACCATGCAAGTATATAGGCATGAATACCAGGAGACTACAAATCATCATCTTAAATCAAAGCAGATGGTGTGAGTCTTTAAATCAGTTTCTTAAAATCTTCTACCATGTCATCAGCTCTTAACTGGAAGTGGCACCACACCTAACTGATTCATGGAACATCTTAATACTTAAAATACTCAGTGGCATTCATAATGCTGTGCTATTTCCAGACAAGTCAGCTGGGGGTAGCAGAAGTTACCCAATTACTTTAATGTGACTGGGCTGAATTCCTTTCTATAAGAAAATGTTTTGGGTAACCACTGATAGTTACTCAGATCATAATATATTTAAGTCATTTTTCTATGAAAATCTTTATAACATTTTTTAAATAGCAAATATTTTATTTCATCTGCAGATCAAAGGTGACTTTAAAAGGAATAATATAATCATATTTTGCTACAACCCATTGATATCCTTGAAAACATTTTAAAAATCTAAACCACATTCAAAAGTTTTGTAGAGTGGTAGATAATGTTTATTAATCTTCAATGTTTATTTTACAATGAATAAGTTCTTGACTTTAGAAAAAAAGCTAAACCTATTTGCCCTTACATCAAATAATCACAGTGCTAGGTCTTTCTGTTCTTATATGTGTATTAATCACTTCTTTTTAGGCCATAACAGGTTAATAGGACTAAGACTAATAGCCCTTCTCCCCCACCTCCCCACCCCGCAATTAACTAGCATTTATACTTTGAAAGTACTCTGCTACAGAAAGCAAAGTATGAAGATGGTTTGAGATTTTTTTAATTTAGTTTTTTAATCTTGAGACCCTTAAGTAATTAAAGGGATGAATAGTTAGTGTAATTGAATAAGTGACTTTCTTCAGATACATGAGTTTTACAATAATTTCTTGCAAGCATTCTTGTATACAAATTTGATGATCACTAGGTCTTATACTTGAATAAAACATTATAAGTTATTAAACCAACCAATCAAAGGATTTTTGATAGGTGTGATTTTAAAAGTTAAAATAATGGAAATTACTGTACCCAATGTTAACTAATACATCAAATTAGTGAAGTAAAAATAAATTCACTCAGAAACAAGCTGCTAATTGCACAGGGAATGCTAACCATAGCTGAGTTGATAGGCACCTTTTCCTCTAAAATTACAGCATGAAAATGATCCTAGTTTATATATTTGCCAAAGATAGCTATTCCCAAGGGTTGTTTTCATTAATGGCAGTATGGAGAGACAATAAAGCCAGAGGGCACCCAGTTGTGTAAAATTGGTATAATAATTAATTATAACCCTGGCCCAGTAATTAACTAGTCACCTTACCAGAGTAAATTCAGAAGCATTTAGATGGTTTATTTGTTTATGATTTTGAAATATTGCATTAGGCACTGTGAGCTGGAAGGGAATATAGATCAGTGAATTGAACTGTAGAAGAGAACCTCACCAAATAAAGCTCCAACCCTGGCTCAGCTTCCAAATATGCTGGATGACTTGAGCAAGTCACTTAACCTTCTTGTCCTTCAAGTGTCTGGCAGCCAAGTAATGAATTCCCTCTGAGAAATGGAGAAAGAAATTAAATTAAATACAACTATACATGTTGAGAAAGAGTGAGCAGAATTGCTAAGTTGACATCCAAAACACACTAAACAGTTATTTAATTGTGCAACTTTTGATAACTGAATAAGCAATCTTTTTTCTTTGTACTCGGGATTGAATACCCAGGGATGATTTACCATTGAACTAAAATCCACAGTCCTTTTTATTTTTCGGGACAAGATCACAGGGTCTCGAAAATTTGCTGAGGTTAGATTCAAACTTGCAATTCTCCTTCCTTCTCAATTGCTGGGGTAATAGGCTGTGCCACCATGCCCAGCTTAAATAAATAGTCTTTAGGCATAGTTCACTAAAAGATTTCTACAGGTAGCACTCTGTCAATATCGTAGTGAAAATCAGTTTACAAGTATAAATTCAGTTCATTTCCTAGTCTTAGTTTCGTCATAGAAATTAGACTCCTGAATAGAGTTTATCATCAAGTCATTTCATCCCAACAAACATAAAGGTCAGGATCAACTAACTAGAATGTTTCATTGCATTCCACTGTGCTAAAAAGAAGCAATATGTTTTAAAATGGACCAGAAATTTCTAGCTTGTCTTATTAGCTGTCTGTGGATTAAGTTTACTGTTTATTCCATTATCTAAAATATGGCAGGCTCATATTTTGGTCATTCTGCCAACTCCGAAGTCTCCAAGATCCATGAGCCTTTTCAGCTAATGCACTCACATCCAGACTGCCAGGCTACATGATCATTATCTATCTGTCTTGTATCTAATGTTTTAAAATGTACTCTGTACTTTATATGTATTGCCTGTCATGTATTTAGTTATTTATATGTGTGTGTATTTTATAGACTTTGACTTAGTATAGAGTATAGGTGTTCAAGGTACAAAATAAGTTAAGTCCTCCTCAGATGTATGAACATTACATGATAATGCTATAATATCACAGTAAGATAAAATAGCTGAGTCTGGAGCCAATCAGGGAGAGCAATACAGAGAAGGAAACATTTAAGCAGGTATTGGAGCAGATTTCCAGGCAGAAGAGTGAGAGGGCTCAGCCCAGTGTGGTGACACTTGCCTGTAATCCCAGGGGCTTAGGAGGCTGAGGCAGGAGGATCACAAGTTCAAAACCAACCTCAGCAAATTAGTGAGACCCTGTCTCAAAAGAAACAAAGAAGGAAATAGTGGGAGGAAAGGTGCAGAGTAGTCAGAGCCAACTATTTGGAGAAATGTGAGCACCAAGGTTTGGTGGAGAAAAGGTTATGTGGGAGCCCCATGGGACAGAAAGTGTCAGGAGATGAATCGGGGAAAATTGAGGAGGAAGACCTTAAACTAAAATGTTTGAGTTTTGACTTCTAGCTGTAATGGAGAAAGGTCACTGAAAACCATGGAGAATGGGGAGAGCAGTGCCAGCTCTACTTTATGGAGACATGATTATGCAACAGTAATGGGGTAGGACTAGGACTGGGAAACATAGCTCCGTAGTAGGGCTCTTGCCTAGCCTGTGTGAAGCCCTGGGTTCAATCACTGCACTACTGAAAAAAAGAAAAAACGATGAGTAGAACAGGCTGTTGTTCTAATGTTCCATGTGACCCCTTAGAGCAGGAACAGGAAGGCCTAGGAACTTCTGAGAATGACAGCGGGCCTAGAAAGGAAGCAGTGTCTCTGAGAAAGATTTGGAAAAGTGGACAGGAGGTAGTGATCATAAGGAACTGAAAGGAAAGAGGCACTGAACTTTTGGCTTGGTCACCTGAGTTGACCATGATGTCATTGCCCAAGATGAGAAATACAAGAGAAACAGCAGGCTTTGTGAGGAAGGTAAACTGGATCTCCAGGCCAACTGGAGATGCTTAGAATGTAGTTAGAAACATGAACCTGGAGCCTGGAAAGATTTAAAGTCTCAGTGTTAGAGATTTGGCAGTCTCAGCATGCAGTAAAGCCAGAGCAGTAAATGAGATTGCCAAGGGCAAGCAGATGAAATAGTGAGGAGGCTGAGGATGTACCCTGGGAAACATCATCATGAGTGCCAAAGAAAAATAATGACTCAGGAATGATTGCATAGGGGGACAAGGAAAGCAATAGAGTCCAGAAGAAACCCACAGTTTTGAGCTGGGGAACTAGAAAATTGTAGTTCTATTAGTTAAAATGAGAAAGGAGGCAAAAGAGTTGATGATCAAGTTTAGGCAAGTCAAAAATTATTTTCTTTTATTGCCAATAAACAATATAAGTAACATTACATTGTACCTAAACGATGTCCATGTATCAGTTTTATATACTATTTATTGATTTATGTATCTCTTTACTTATTTTCTGTGCAGAGGTTGGAACTCAAGACCTCATGTGAGATAAGCACACGTTGCACCACTGAGCTACACCCAGTTTCAGTTTGATATTTTTCAAAGGCTATCTCACATCATTGAATAATGCGTTAGAAAAGCCATGGGACTAGGAATTAGAAACCAATTGAGTTTTTTCAGGACCCACTATTCATTCAAATAGTTATTGAGCATCTTGTCTATGCCATGTACTGTATCAGATGTTGGTGTTGGAGTAGTGTGGTGTGGTGCCAGTTTGGTGGAAGTCAGGTTTGTGACCCCCAGAGGCAAAGAATGAACCTGAGGGATGCCAATGCAAGCTTAGTATGCAGATTTAATTTTAAGAAAATAACAGAAAGTAAAGCATAGGGAAAAGAACAGACTTACCCTCTCCCAGAGTGGGAGGAGACAGAGCAGAAGAGGGGGTGGAACTTTCCCTTTTTATGTTTTCATAGCCATTGTCTTCCCTCCCTGAGCCCAGGAGCATGCTCCTGAAGCTATGGCTAGATCCAGTCTTTGGCCTGTGCCAAAGCATCTTTATCTGCAGAAGGAATGCAGTGCTTTTGTTAGCAGAAGGGAGCATCTGCTGGGACCCTCCTTACTAGCATCGGCATCATTAGGAGCAGCAGACACTCTTTGTGCTCCACCTGAGATGGGGGTGGGGGGTGGGGGAGTTGAATCTAGTTGGAATTTTGGGTGGATCAAGAAGAAACCAGCTCTTTTTAAGCAGACAGAATAAAGTAAAATAGTATTTGAATGGTTCCAGGAAGATAATCTAGATATTCAGAGGTTTTCCTTCATACACATATTCCAAGAACAATATAAGGTTTGAGAAAAGTTCATATATAGCTAATCAGAAAAGATATGCTTAAAAAAAAAGATCCCTCTGGATTATAGAGAACAGAATGATGACATGAAGTGGTTAAAGAGCTGCTATGTGAGGAGGCCATTTCAGACGCTGGACAGAACTGAGGGGGTCCTTGAGTCAGCGTGGTGGTGGAGGAGAGAAATATTGGACTGATATCTAAGACATTTAAAAGGCAAAAGCAACAGATATTGATGGATTGAATAGAAACTGTAGGATGAGGGGACCAAGATAATTCTCAGGCACCTTTCTTGCCTGTGCATTGGAATGCATATTGTTGCCATTGACCGTGATGGAGATTCATGGAAGGGCAGTTTATGATGGTGGAAGTTAAAAAGCTTAATTTAAATATGTTGAGTTTGAAGTTCACTTGAGATGTTCAATTGGAGATTCCAAAATAGGCCTTAACACAGAGATCTAGAAGAAAGTTCTAGGAAGGCAACCACAGTTGGGAGTCATTGGGACTGTAGATGTCCCTCATTAGATGAACGGATCTAAAAACTGTGGTACATATATACCATGGAATTTTACACAGCAATTAGAAACAATGATATTGCAGCCTTTGAAGGTAAATGGATGGCTATGGAAGAAATTATGCTGAATAAAATCAGCTTAACCCAAAGAACCAAGGGTCGAATGTCTCCACTCATCTGTGGAGGCTGGAACTAGACCCTGGCCATTGAGAAAGGTGGTCTATTATCATGTATTAAATCCAGATAAGATGTAATGTCATACAGCTTAATACTTTTTAGAGATACTGTGGGAAGGGCAAAGGAGGGATAAGGGTAGGTAATTATGGGGGCACTCTTGGAGGTAAATCTAATCATCAGAATCTATATACATTTTTATATTATTTTGTTAAAAACTTGTATGGTTGTTCAAAAAATAAATTTCTCAATTAAAAAAACTTAAAAATGTGATAGAAGGCTTTTTTGGGTATTTGTTATTGTTGTTTGTTTTATTTTGTTGTTTTGGACCAAGTTCCTACACTGGATCCCAACATATCAAGCTGAAAGTCAGAATGGAGTCCTGCTGAAGTTCCACATCACTAAATGAAATTAAACTGTTTATCTGACCTTCCTAGAAATCCAGATTAGAGAGATAATAGCCAAATGTCCTAAACAGCCCTTTCATTTGATATGATAATGAGGTTTCCTCTGCTTTAACCCTTACAAAAGATGTGACCTGAAGTAACCTTTTGCTAACCAACCAGCTGTTTTTCTGTTCTATCTCCTAGTCCCTCACATTACAAGAAAAGTAACATTGAAATGATCAATTCAGTTTTTGTTTCTGCTTTCCTCAGTCCTTTCTGCTAGGCCCCCTGGAATGCTTTTTCTACTTATGGAATGAAGTGTTACCTGGTTCTAGAATTGAAAATAGACCCAATTAAGATCTTTGAATTGTTGTAATTTTGTCCTTTGACAAAATATACATGGCAGTTTAAAATATCGATTTTGGAAGGACCCTAAGAATGCAGTGTGAGGTGACAAGAGGGCCTTAAATTGAGGATTAAAAGAAATTGAGCCAGTGAAGCGGCACATGCCTCTAATCCCAGCTCATTGGGAAGCTTGAGGATCCCAAGTTTGAGGCAACTGAGCAAGATTCTAGATTCTGTCTCAGAATATAAACAAAACCAAAGAACAACAAAACAAAACAGAAAAGGAAGGAAGGAATTGAACCTGCCTGTAAAGATCAGGTAGAAAAAGATAACTTGACAAATGAGAATGGTAAGAAAAGCAGAAGTTCTGGAAATGTGGCTCAATTTTGGAGCCCTGGGCTCAGCACAGTGGGGGATGCAAAAAGCAAGAGAGACAGGCAAAGGAAAGTTTTAAGAGGAAGGAAAGGAGAAATCAGCATTTCAAGCCCTTGGGCTTTTCTGTCAAATCTGATGTTTGAACAAATGTTGAAATCTGTAAATTGGGGCTGGGAATATAGCTTGCAGTAAGGCCCTGGTTTCTTTCCCCAGTTATGCCCTGCCACCATGCCCCCTGCACACACACAAAGAAATCTGTAAGTTGTTTTATTATGTAATTAATCACAGTTGTGAGTTTGTCGGTTTTTTTCAAACACCTGGATCATTATCTTATTGTCAGTTTTTTAAAAAAAAGTCCCCAAAATATGAATTTGAATAGGAAATATTTTTTCTTTTTTCTTTTTTTGGTACCAGGGATTGAACCCAAAAGTAATTAACCACTGAGCCATATCCCCCAGCTCTTTTTATGTTTTATTTTGAGACAGGCCTCACTAAGTTGTATAGGGCCTTGCTAAGTTGCTAAAGCGGGCTTTGAACTTGTAATCATCTTACCTTAGCCTCCAGAGCCCCTGGGATGACAGGCATGTGCCACCAAGCCTGGTATGAATAGGGAAATCTACCCAATTCTTTTGCATATTTTCATGGGTAATAACTGCATTCAGAATATGGAACATCCATTCTCCTTGTTTTTCTTTCCTCCCTTTCTCTAACCTGGAAAACCCCAGAAACAACTTTGGGACTTGTGGGTATGGGCCTGAGCACCTCAATTCTAGAAATAAAACGACTGGGCAATCAGCTCCCTGTGTTTAGATGTTAGCTGTGGGTGGAAGAAGCACCTGATATGCAGAAATGCCTTAATGGTGCATGTCATCTTTGGACATGTAATGACATATCCCAAGTTCTTCCCATTTTGGCTTCTGGAATGGTCATTACTCATATTCAGGAAAAGGGAAGGTCAGAGCAGAGTGGACACTCCCCACAGAGCATAGCTAGCTCTTGGCCCCTTGACTACCTCTCAGTCTCTATGCTGATGAGAGGAGGGTTAACAAAAGCTAGTTAATGCTACCCCTCCCTCTTCCTCCAGGCCAGACGCTGGGCTTGTGGCAACAGTTCCAACCACAAGCTCACTACTAATATACAAATGATTCATTTCCAGCCTTCTGCTTTCCTTTAAAGAGTCAGCTGTCTTGTGCTGCCTGCCAGTGACTCACTGAAACTCCTTTGCCCCAGGGAAGTTAGCACTCTAAAGATTCCTGAGTTCCAGGCCCCACCTAAGCCAAGAGTCACGTTGCTCTTCTGATGATTCCGTACAGAAGCATCTGGACTAATTCCCATTTGCTGTTCTGCCAGCCCAGGCACCATTGTTCCTGAGTGTAAGAGAAGACAATGTGTGTTCCTTTCTCCACACAGGACAAAACTGAGGCCTTGTTGTGGCATGCAAAAATTAGAAAGCTAATGAGTATTTGCACAGCGATTCAGAGTGAGAAGGCTGGTGGTTCTGATTCCTTACTGTGCTCACAAGGGAATGCAGAAACTTCCAGAAACTTCAGCAAGTACTCCTGAGCTTTTCATACTCAATACATGAGTCTCACCTATAGAAAGTCTACAGATAACATGACACAATAATATATTCATCTTTTCCTTAGCTCTTTCTCCCTTCCTTTTTTTTTTTTTGTTTTGTTTTGTTGTTGTTGTTGTTGTTGTTAGTTACAAAAGATGACGCCAATCTGTTAGTTTCAAATGAGACTTACCAATAAGGAAGATGCTCTGGTAGCCATTTTTGTAATCTGGTTTTCTGACCTGACCTTCACCTCATGGATGGCCTTTATATTTCAGAATCAGGTCAGCTGTCACGAACTTTTGCCAAAGCTTCATAGTATTGAGGCCACAGACAGATGAATCACCTGTTGCCTAACTAAATTGAGCTAGAATGTCACTGCCAGCACCCCAACACAAAATCATCCCCTACTACTACTTGTATCAGTATGTTTTGAGAATGGATATGTTACCGATATTCTTCAAATAAACTTGGGCAATTAATGGTTGAGATGTTTATAGGAGCTTAACAGAGCCTGTTGTTTTATTTTATGTTAATGAAAGGGAATTATGCAACTGAGTATGAATTCTAACCTGTATGATAATGTTTTAATATCATAGACCTCACATGGTTAGCAACCATTTTTGGACAAATATAATGATCATCTTCTACAAGAGAATATATTAGTATATTTGTTATGAGGTAGTTTCATATGGTCACTATGGAGTCAAATTAGCTTTACAGAATATTTATTTTTAAATGTGGAAAGTTACCACTGGAACAACCTGGAGTTTAAAAACTAAACTAAGTTTTTAAGTTTGCAATGAAAATCTGAAGATCAGATTCAGAAAAAAAATCCAAACTGGTTCTTGTAATGAATAAAGGACTAAAAACAAGGGTCAGCTTTTTCATGACAAATAGCAGCTTCACTGCCTCTCTAAGACAGATTGGAAATAACTTTTTGTGACCTCTCCCCAAGCTATTTTTAGTACCTTTAAGGGAGAAAAGTCCAATAAAATTTAAATTTTTAAATGTATCATAAATAAAAGAACTGTGTTTTGAAATCAAGAAAAGGTTATCATTAATCTCATTTGACCAAATTCACAAAATTATTGAACAGCTGTTTTACTAAAGACATTTGACAAAGTTTTTCAGGGCATCCTAAGAAATAACAAGTTCTTTGTTCACAGGGATTTTAATTCAATTAAAAAGGCAGGTTACACTGTACAAAGTTTAATATCAATTTAAAGCAAGGAAAAATGTGGTTTAACTAAAGATGATTTTGGCATATGCATAATTGGCAAATGAATGACACAGGCACTGGAGGCATCCCAAAATGGTAAGAACACTTGAGGCCTATGGAATTAGAAAAGAATCTAGCTGAGATCTGAGCCAAACCAATTATTAGTAATTTTACCATTTGTAGATTAGGAATAGAAGCAAATCATGTTTGGTGTTGGGTTTGACAGCTATGCAGGGGATTTCCATCTGCTCATCCACCTGCATCTACAGTTTTCCAATTCGTATAGCTTACTGAAGGTCATTTATCTAAATATGAAGGCTATTCGCAGTATTGCCATCCTCTTTTGTAGGCTTGGTTGAACTAAACAGTAAGAAGATGCAAATAATGACATGAAATTGAACGTCTCAGTGCAAGATATCTTAACTCTGAATAGATATGTTTTTAGAGTGATGGGGGGGCAGGGAGTGATAATTTTTAAGATTAACTTTCTTTCTTTCCTTCTTTCCTCCTTGCTTGCTTGCTTTCTTTCTTTCTCTTTCTTCAAACAGACTAGAACCCAGGGATGCTCTACCACTGAGCTACATCCCTAGCCTCTTATTTTTTATTGTGGGACAGGGTATTGCTAAATGACTCAGGCTGACCTTGAATTTGTGATCCTCCTGCCTCAGCCTTCCAAGTAGCTGGGATTACAGGCCTAGGCCACTACACTGAGCTCTAAGATTTACTTTGTTCATGGTGAATAGAAAAATGTTCACAAATTCAATCAAATTGATAAAGGAAGTAAAAACTAATTTGACCTTCAGGTGGCTTTGTTTTCTAAGGAAGGGAATGCAATGGTGCGTTCCAAAGGTGAATGTCCCCAGGAATCATCTGAGAGTCCTGTTAAACTGCAGATTCCAAATCTGTAGGTCTGGAGTGAGACCTGAGAATCTGTTTCTAACAGCTCCCAAAAGAGGTAGGAACTGCTAGTCTGTGCACTTTAAGCAGCAAGACTGGAGAAAGGAATATCATACCGTCTTCCCTGGAGGGTGTATCGTACATGATAATAATACCCTATTTAAGGGAAATAGAAATATTATTAGAGTAATATTTTATATGGATTTTGTCCTATGTTCTCACTAAACACTATGTATGTCTTTGTCTTTGCCTTTAGCACGAAAGCAAGAGATTATCAAGGTCACTGAACAACTGATTGAGGCCATCAATAACGGAGACTTCGAAGCTTACACGTGAGTGGAGGCACATTCATTTTGCTTTTATACATATAGGAAAATGTGTTTTCAGTGTGAATGCATTCTTCAAAATATCTGAATTCATATATATTTCACCCCAAATTTAATATAACAACAAAGATTTATTTCATATAAATGACAAAGGGCTCTCAAGAGAAAAATAAATGTAGATAAGATTTTAGAGAGAAATAACCCAAATTCCAAGGATAGGTAATTTCTTTGCAAATGCATGGATATATAACCATTACCATGTGAGCGAAGGGCATGCAGACAGAGCAGTCAATCTGGGCAAAGACACAAAAATCAGGGAAGCAGAGAAAAGGTGCATATTTTTTCTTGCAGTTCTGCAAAGGGGCAGGAACAAAGAGATTAGAGGGCAACATCTGGCAGCCTTCTCCCTCTTCATTCAGCATAGCTCAGCCTTCATCACCAGCATTTCTTTCACGTATTTGTCTCTTACAAGAAATTTTATTTGAAGGAAAGATTGTAATGCTTAAAGTTTATAAATAAGTGGCTCGTAGGTTATATGAAAGAAATTACTTTGCTTAAGTTAAAATGAAGCATTCAGTTTAAATAGGGAAGGAAGGTTTATTGCACAGTGTATGAGTCCATAAGTTAGCTATCTGGAACACAAATAATCTTACTCCATACAGCAAGGTGAGTTTCACTTGAATGAAAGAGATAAATGCAGAAGTTGACTCTGCTCTCTGGTTGTAAAAGTTTGAAAGCAGGGAAAAGAATCATAAATGAGAAACTTATTAGCCTATGTAAATAAATAAAACTGTGTAGAGTCAAAAAATACAAAGACAAACAATAAAATTTAAAAATTAGTACAACTATAATGCACCAATTAAAAAAAAAAAAAGAAAACCAAGAAAAAAATTATAAAAAATTTACAAGACCTCAAAAATTACAGTATTAAAAAAATTAGTATTGGGCTGGAGCAGTGGCTCAGCGGTATCCCACTTGCCTGGCATGCGCGAGAACCCAGGTTAAGACTCAGCACCACATGCACAACTAAGTGTTGGATGAAAATCAGATGAAAAACTAAATAAAGTTGATTCTCTCAAAAAAAATTAGTGTTTTTAAAAAATTAGTGTTTTATATCAAATAAAGGACATGGATAGACTATCAACACACTATCATCACAAGGAAATACAAATGAAAGTAAAATAACGAAAGGGTGTTAATGTCTACTTAAGTAAGAATGTACAAACCTGAATGCAGAATTATTATTTGCCTATCAGATCAGTAGGAATAAAATCTCTCCTTAGAAACAGGCAGGTATAAATATGCAGGATGAATTTCCTACATCATGGAATAAAGCATAAATGTTGCAGCTGCTCAGTCTTGTGCTAGGGGTGGAAGGAGTTAGTTGTTATGTACTAGGAAGTTTTTATAAAGGTTCACTTAATCCTGTAATCCTACTTATAAGAATATAGCATGATATGCATTTTGATGCAGAGTATTCAACCCAGGGCACTTTACCACTGAGCTATATCCCCAGCCTTTTTATTTTTTAAGACAGAGTCTCACTAAGTTGCTGAAGCTGGCCTTGAACTTGTAATTGTCCTCCTGAGTTGCTGGAATTACAGACATGTGCCACCACACCCAGCTATATTCATGAATTTTGAATCTAAAACATGGTATAAAATTTATGAACACAGATAAACATTGAAGAGTATTCATAACACTGAAAATCTGGAAATATATATATACAACATTTTGGTAACAGTCGTATAATCTTGGGTGCCTTTAGTATAATGGATGTTTATGTAGAGTTTCTAGTGATCTGGCAAAGTAATTAAAATGTGTTTGCTGAAAAGAGAAGCAGGATATAAATGTATATGTAATTAATTATTTAAACTGCGTAAGTAAAAGCATTAAAAGTAGAATGAAATATGACAAATTACTTTTTTAAAAGGAAAATAAAGAGGCTTCCTCTGAGAGGTAAAATTATGGATGGATTTTTTTTCATACTTCCTTTTTATTTTATATAAGCCAGCATCACTTTTTTTCTTTAGTTAGAAATAGCTATGTTAATTTTCTATTACTATAGCAAAATACCTGAAAGAGTCCACTTAAAAAAGAGGAAAGCCCTATTTTGGCTCATATTTAAAGGTTTCAGTCCATGAACAATTGGCCCTGTTGCATGGGGCTTATGGCAACAC
Source organism: Aplodontia rufa (assembly GCA_004027875.1). Taxonomy (NCBI): domain Eukaryota; kingdom Metazoa; phylum Chordata; class Mammalia; order Rodentia; family Aplodontiidae; genus Aplodontia; species Aplodontia rufa. Next base: position 35,830 of record PVKS010005525.1, on the reverse strand, counting down.
AGTACATCATGGTGAGAGTCCGTAGCAGAGGAACAGCCATTCATCTAATGGCTGAGAAGCAAGAGAGGAGTATCTGCACCTCCAATAGCCTAACTTCCTTCCACTAGGCCCTACTTCTGAAAAGCTCTACCACCTCCTAGTAGGACCCTGGGATGGGAACTAAGCCTTACACACACACACACACACACACACACACACACACAGAGTTGTATCAATTCTTAAATATCACCAAATAAAATATATTTGGAATAAAAGAATTAGTTAAAAAAATGGAGCTTAAAAGAACACTTTTTCATGTCAGAGACAGTTTTCTATTAACCAGTTATTGTCATGAGACCTACTCTTCTACTGTTTTCTTTTCATTCTTTTTTTTTTTTTTTTTTTTTGTAGCAGGGATTGAACCACCCAGGGGCACTTAACCCCTGAGCCACATCCCCAGCCAGTTTTATTTTTATTTTAAGATGGAGTCTGGCAGAGTTGCTGAACCTGGCTTTGAACTTGTGATGCTCCTGCCTCAGACTCCTAAGCAACTGGATTATAGGCATGTGCCACCACACCCAGGTCTCCCCTATTCTTTTTGCTATAGTAACCTTGTTAGACCCATCTGATTCTCCAAAGAAAAAGAGTATTCTTCTTAAAAATAATAACAGCAACAAAAATACAGCTTTCATAGTAGCATTCCCCTGAAGAATGGTAAAAAGTTGTGCTTTGTCATTTTTTTCTGTTGTTGTTTCTGTTGTTGTTGTTTTAAGAGACGGGGATAGTGAGAGAGAGGGGAAGAGAGAATCAACTTTGTTTGTCACCTCTCCAAACACTGTGTTGTGTATGTGGTGCTGGGGTTCAAACCCGTGTCCTTACGCATTCCAGGCAAGCACTGTAACTGCTGAGCCACTGCTCCAGCCCCTTTGTCATTGTTTTTTATTCAGGGACAGAGAGTAGTTGTAGCCAGGCCAAAGTGGGATTATTACCTACGTTCTCAGACCCTTTAAAGTGGGTATTGTAAAAAACAGTGTCTGGGGATCACAATGGTTCACTAATTCCTTTGCTTAAAGAGGCTTTGGGCCTCATTTTGTACTTTTAGACCCAAGGGTAATCCAACAGCACTTGCATTTGGCAGATTTTGGATGGTAGAATGCATTGATGTAACTCTTTCAATTGGTCCATACAATACCTGCTCACAGCACACATACATACACACACATCACGTGGAAGCTTTGTGAATTTTTTTAAAATCCAGAAGAGATGGATGATTGACTGATTGTTTAATAGATGAGTAAGGAGAAGAAAAAAAAACATATTAACAGGTTTGCAAATATATTAACTCTTTTAAATGCCAGATTAAAAGATTTATCACAATATAATGATTCCTAGATGATCTTAGAATGATGTCAGATAGTGAGAATTTTGGTTCAGTGATACTGACAACTAAAACCCTATAGAGGAAATAATAGCCCGTGGCAGCCTAAATTCCTTTTATCATAGGAACACTCTCCTTTTTTTCTCTCAAATTTTTTATTGGTGCATAATAATTGTACATATTGATGGGATTTGTTGTTACTTACTCATACAAGGGCACAATACACAATATAACAACATAATTTGGCCAATTTTACTCCACAACACTTTCCCCAGGAACACTATTCTTAACAGAAAGAGATTTTAAATATATGACTGGAGCTTAAAAAGTACCTGCCCCGCAGGCAGCCTCAGTCAGAATATTTAACCTCAGTACCTCCCCCATCCCTTTCCTTATCATGTAGGGTAACTGCTGTGATCTCCTACCTGGAAAGTATTCTTTGTGATTCACCAGCCACACACTCTGTGAACAGTACTGCACTTTGAAGAACCATAGTTAAGTTCAACTTTTGAAAATTGCTTTTCTGTTGAATAGTTAAGAAATTTGGTCTGGATATGTAGCTCGGTGGATAATGTGCCTGACATGCACAGGGGCCCAGTTTCAATCCCCAGTAATGCCAGAAACAACCCTTAAATATTGCTGGGCACAGTGGCACATGCAATAATCTGAGCTACTCAGGAGGTTGAGGCAGGAGAAACTCAAGTTCAAGGACAGCACAGATAACTTAGCAGGACCCACTCTCAAATTATGTTTGTTTGTTTTTTTTTTAAACGGTGGTCTGAGGGTATAGTTAGTAGAGCACCTCTGAGTTCAATCCCCAGTTCAAAAAAAAATTTTTTTTTAAGAATGAAAGAAAAAAAAACCTATTATGTTCACTTGAACCTGCTGTTAAGTTGATTTTGAAAGTAAACTTTAAACTCAAGCTCAACTAAGTCTTGTAAACATGCCAAGAAGTATAGGATGTGATACCTTTCTTCAAGTTAATTATAAGATAGATATTTAATATGAATATAGAAGGTATAATCCATCAAAAATTATTTCAAAATATTTAATTTTAGAACCAAAGCTGCTTTTATAAGACTTGTTCTGTCTTAGGCTGAAAATACAAGATATGGAAAAACATTTAAAAAATAATAAACTAAAAGGTAGAAAAACTGGAGAATTCACCTTGTGAAGTAGAAATTTTTAAAAAGAAACACTTCTATTTAAATTGGTAAGTTAGTTTGACCCTATCAGAGTTCTCTACAAAATTTCTTTTTGAAATTTGTTCCTCTACCCACCCTGCCAAGGTCTATGTTAGAAATTTTGTATTTTTACTGACTTTTAGAGGCAAATCTTTTCTTTACTGACAAATAAGAATGTTTTACACATGGAATAATAAACTAGCACATTTTTTAATTGATTGTTTTTATTATTTTTCTTCCTATAGAAAAATCTGTGACCCAGGTCTTACTGCCTTTGAACCTGAGGCTTTGGGTAACTTAGTGGAAGGGATGGACTTTCACCGATTCTACTTTGAAAATGGTATGTTTATTCCAAATTCAACAGCATACTTTTTCCAACTTCTCTTTGAATTTCTCCCAAATTTGCAAATTCTTTGTCTCTTATCTGCATTAAGAAATATTTTGTTGGGGCTGGAGCTGTGGCTTGGCAGTTACAGTGCTCGCACGGGATGCGCAAGTACAGGGGTTCAAACCCCAGCACCCGTGTACACAACTAAGCCATGTGAAAAATTTAAAAAAAATTGATTCTCTCTGTCTTTCTCTCTTTCTCTCACTGTCCTTCTCTCTAAAAAAAAAAATACTTTGTCTAGCATTTTACAATATAATGTTTTTCGTTTGAAATTGAAAACAGCTTATATGTATGTGTATGTCTATATATACATATATATAAAATCTATATGTGTATATAGATGTATGTGTATGGAAAGAGAGAGAAAGACTTAAAAGTTTTGTATTTTGAAAAACATCTGCTGCTGGATAAAAAGAGTTGTTTTGTTTTTGTTTTTGTTTTTTATTGTTGTTGCGCTGAGCATCAAACCCACCTTATACATGCTGGGCAAGTAAGTGCTCTACCACTGACCTACATTCCCAGTCCTGAATAAAAGATTAATTTTGATTGACTACATTCATTAGGTCCCAGGGATCATATAATATGAATTATATGATATTATGAAGAAAAGTGTTATTTTAAGTTTTTTAAAACTGTTAATGTGGGCTGGAGCGGTAGCTCAGCGGTTATGGCGCTTGCCTGGCATGCGCAAATACACGAGTTCAAACCCTAGCACCTCGTGCACAACGAAGTCTCAGAGCAACAAAAGCCAAGTGAAAAACTAAATACAAATTTATTCTTTCTATCTCTCTTTCTCACTGTCCCCTCTTTCTTTATTTAAAAAAAAAAAAACTGTTAATGTGTGTGGGCTGGAGAAATGGCTCAGCAGTAGAGCCCTTGCCTGGCATGCACGAGGACTTGGGTTCAGTCCCCAGCATCAGGAAAAAACACCTAGGAAAAACAAACATCAGATAAAAAAATAAAAGAGAACACTTAATGTATGAAAAAAAAATGAAAGAAACTATAGCACACTAGAATATTCTACATAGAAGAAGAACGCTGTCAAGGATGTTTGGTGCTTATTTTCAAAATAAATTGTGAACAAAGGTGAGTAATCAGATAAATATATTCATTCAAATTGAAGAATTTTAGTGGTCTCAGACAAAATTCCCAGTTTCAGAGCAAATGATAGAAGTTTCTCCTATAGAAATCTCTCTGGCCATCAAGAATAGGACGGTGTTCGTGCTTTCACCTATTAAAAAAAAAAAATGTGTAAACCAGGAATTCCCTTTCTTCTTTTTTCCTTACCCCTAGTGGCATTAGAAGTTATGTTATATTTTCATGATGCATGAAGTGAAGTCAGTCTTTTTGCAGTGAGATCTTGTTGAATTGTAGTAATGACTAAGATAATCAAGCTCATTTGCAGTAATTATGAGCATTGACAAAAATGTTGGCTTTGACCTGAATTTTTAAGATATATTGAATGAATTACTTTTTCTTATATGCACTGTTCATTTGCAAGCAAGCCAAAAGAATTATGTAATAAATTCACTTGAACAAAGTTTCAGTAAATGTTCTCATATTCTCTGTATTCTAGTACTCTGATTGACAGCATCTCATATATCCTCTGACTCTTAATCAAAATCATCTCATCTCTAGTAAAAGAATTCTTGAATCCATTAATATTTTAACCTGTTTCAGCATAACAGTCCCTTTTTTATGTTCCATAAATACATATTCTTCATAATGGGGTATCCTTTTTGTGTGGCTATAATAATATTTTGAGTAATTTAAATATTTTCTGAGAATGAAAAGTAGGTCTCAGTTTAACCTGTTCTAGTCATCAAAGAAAGAAATACCATCAATGAGTAACATGCACTAAATTCTCCTGTCTCTTGATGACTGAATAAGTAGAATGGGTAGCTACTAGCAACATACCAGACAGGGAACTTGGTGAGGAATTCTTGGTCAAAAGAAAGATGGTCAGAACCAGGTTATTTGAACAACACCAAATTGTGGATTTTCACTAAAGGATCACAAATAGGTTATCATGGAATGTATTGCACTACATGGAGGAGTCGCATGATGAAATGCAGAAACAAATTCATGCTATGGCCAGCCTTTCTTGGAGATTGTGATCTCTGTGCTTGATATTTGCTGTTTCCATGTCCCATGTTCTTTACCAACTAACAAAAACAAACTCCACCACAAGCTGTGCTGTGAACTACCCTAGCAGGTCATTCATAAGATAACACCAACTGCTCAGAGCACCTAGGCCAGGCCTTCTCCACCTCTATTCCTATATGGCTTCTGTTTCTAATCATTTCCTGTTACAAATAAATACATTTCTTTAGCTTTTTCTCACACTCAAAACTTGCAGAATAGCATACAAATTGCCTACAAATGGCATCAGAGAAAAGACTGTATCTCCTTTTGTCCTTTCTTTTATCTTTTATACTTTAGACAGCACCCAGCCTTGAATTAGTGCAAAGAGTCAGACTAATTAATTAATTAAGGAGTGAATGAGTACCATTCCATCCATTGGTCCATCCCAACTGAAATTATTACTGATTTTGGTTTACTTTACAGAGACTCTAATTGTTTTCTTATTATGTGTTCTCTTTCAGCTTTGTCCAAATGCAACAAACCAATCCACACTATCATCCTGAATCCTCATGTACATCTGGTCGGGGACGATGCTGCCTGCATAGCATACATTAGGCTCACACAGTACATGGATGGCAGTGGAATGCCAAAGACAATGCAGTCAGAAGAGACCCGTGTGTGGCACCGCAGGGATGGAAAGTGGCAGAATGTTCATTTTCATCGCTCGGGGTCACCAACAGTACCCATCAAGTAAATATTTCCAGGCTGTCCACTTCTTTGTTGATATACCCATGGTCAGCTCCTACTACTTTTTCCATTGTTAATAACATGGCATACGTTACTTAATGCTAGTGGTTGGTCACTTTGGTGGAAAGAAAGGCCTTTCTAGGAAGACTCTACAATTCTCTGGAAAAATCAAACAGACGAGCACATAAAACGTTCCATAGAGTTTTAGATACATGATAGTTTTAGATAGGAATTAGAAACTACACTATCCAACTGATTTCTCATAGGGTAAAATCAGGGGGATTCAGGTAATAAGGCAAAATATTTGTGACTTCATTTTCACAATTGGCCAAGGAAGGTGATGTGAAAGGAAAGCTTAGAACAGAGTCTCCAAAATGGCCAGTGAACATGAGGAGCTTCACTTCATAGATTACTCCCAGGGCTCAGCTGCTGACATTTGGAAAATTTGTAAAACAGTTTTTACCAAGCAAATATCAAGTATTATAATGCATTCTTATATCACCACTCTACCTCAGATGTTGTGTTTGACTACCAGTCAGTAATTATAAGGTGTTTATTGCACATCTCTGAGGTGCTTCCCCTGTGCCAGATGCGATGTGAGATAAAAGCAATCGCCTTCAAAGAACTCAACATTCTAATTCAGAAAGTACCTAATTGCTGATACCATACAGGTAAAATTATGCAATCAGGTTTATAATCAACTTCAGAGTAAAGTAGAATGAAGAACTGATGGAGCAAACTGCTGGTAACACTTTGCATGTTAGACAGGATCTTAAATACATACATCTTAAGATCTATCCTAAATAGATCTTAAATGACAAGTGACATTTGGAGACATAGAAAGATCAGAGGGACAATACTCCTAACTAAAGGAGCTTCTTGAAGAAGAGTAAAGTCAGGATTTGGGCTATTGGGGTAGAAAGTCATGGATAAGGAAGACTGGCTGCCACTGGAGTGAAGGGGAACTGCAGGAAAGAGGTCACATCAGCCAAGTGGAATGAGATGAAGCAAGAAGGGGAGTTCAGACTCAAGAACTGTTTGGCCCACTGCTGATCTCTTTCCAAATTCTCTCACCAGCATCACCTGTTGGTATTTGAGGGTGTGGAATGGGAAGTCAAGTCCATACAAATAGACATTCACCTCACTCCAGAGAATCTATCATAAATTCTTTAGTTTGATATGTACCACAGTGGTTTTCAAAGGCCTTCTCTATAGCCTCAATAATTATACATCACTGTTGGATTTGCAAAAAAATGGCTCAGCAAAGATAAAAAAAAAAAAAACACTTCAAAAGCAATAGGTTGAAATTCCGAAAACAATAGCTCTATTATCAAGAGAAAGACACCTAAGGAATATGAAGATGATTAAGGCACCAATTTTTTGTTTGTGTGTTTTTACCCCAAAGAGGTACAGTGCAAATTGCCAGTTAACATAGAAGGAATTACATTTCTGTGGTACCAGGGGTTGGGTTCTTCTGCAATTCTCTGAAGTGTTGATAGGATAGAGCCTATTTAAGAAAACATCCTTTTATGCCAGGTGGTTTAAGTGGGGCTTCTCTTAATAGGCCACCCTGTATTCGAAATGGGAAAGAAAACTTCTCAGGAGGCACCTCTTTGTGGCAAAACATCTAAGGCCTGAAAACCATTCCCATATGGGTCTTGTAAGTAGCATCCTGCTCCGGGATACCTTGTGATTGGAGCTAATCTCAGAAAGGCTGCATGGCTACTTTTCTTCCCTGGAGGATATATGTTCTGCATTATATTCAGTGAAACACATACAAGGTCTTTGAAAATCCACAGCAATTTTGCATGAGCTCTTACATCTAATACTCAGCCCATTTTAGAACATAACCCTTAATTTTAAAGGGACTAAATGCTGAGAAGGACCTTTTTTCTGTAGTTGGATTGTGTCATTTCAGAATCCTGGATTTCTCACACCAAAATCGGTGATGTTGGAGTCAATTCAGACAACTCTCAATTATCCAGACTAATTTTTATTCAATTTTAGAATCATGATTTACTGTTTTCTAGAAGCTGCAACTGCTATATGCAGTTGGGTACGGTTAATATGTGAATTAGTTTGCTGTGCCTGACTGAGTGTAATGGTCCTTGATCATGAGGAAAGGCCACAAGTGGAAGTCAAGCTGAAATTGAAAAGATACAAAGTAGGTAATTCCAGAGGACAATTGAAAGTTGGCTGTAATTAAATTCTTACTAATGTTGTTGATTCTAAAGATGTGTTTCTTACACTTGGATTAGGATTCAGATAAGTATGGTGCTGTTGTGAATATTTTCCCCACATATAAACTGGACCTTATTAGAGCTATAAAGAAATAATGCTCTCAGTGGTTGCTTTAAAGAATTAAATAAAAATAATCATGTTTTCTTCAGTTTTGTGGCTATGTGCCCTGTTAAGTTAATTTCAAGGTTTAATTTCCCAAGGAGTCTAAGAATAACCAAAAACCTAAGGATGAACTTGAACTGTGGGTCTCTTTCAAATGATAATATTAATTTATTAAATTTGCTTAGCAAATATGAATGCTCAAATTACCTTTAGATTTAATAATTTGATTAATGTCTATTATCCTATCTGTTTTTCTGACTTAGCTTTGTGTGAACAGATATTGATTAATTTCATATTTTTCCTATTTTTTAACATTGTATAGTTTAATCTTGTAATAATCACAAAGATCTCTCGTATACAGTAGTTTTCTTCTAATCTTTAGCTGAGTTATAAAATTGTAGCCTAGGCACATCTGTGGCAAAGCAATTTGATGATATTTTGTAAAATCAATGTAACTTACATCTTTCTCTCCTCTTCTCCTTTCAGCTAATCATCAACATGCCACTTCTACATTTTCTTTCTCAAAGCACCTCAGTGGCAGCCCTGGGCCGTCCTCTCCTCCTCTTCATGCATGTTTCTGAGTGCATGAAGTTGTGAAGGTCCTACATGTTATGCATACGTGATGCACCATCTTATCATATATTCCTTCCTATACATTGTTTACACCTCAGCGATGGGGATGTTCCATGCAAACTTAAATTACTGTTGGCAAACGATAGGGGGAGGTCAGACAAAAAAAAAATCCAGGATATTCCAAGTATATTCATCAAGTTTCTCTGTTTATGCCAAGACTTAACAGACTTAAAAATTATCGTTCTCTGAATGACAGTTTGTAAGAGAAATGTAAATTTTTTAGAACTCTGTTTTGGCTTGTTTGTTTTTTTAAAAAAAAAGGCAAAATATATATCTATATCTATATATCTATATATATATATATATATACCTTCAGTTTCCTATTGTGATCCCTGTTGAAATGGATAACTTTTCACTGAAAGCTTTCCTGTTGAACAGTTAGTGTGGTTCATATGTGGGCAAAAGTCACATATGCATGTAAAAGCAAGGATCAGTTGGTTAGCTGCCATCTAAGTCACAATGTTTTTGGTCAAACTGTAAACTGGAAGAATTCACATCATTTATGAGTTTGATCACTTTAGAACATGCACTGTCCTGACAAATGTGCTGAAGTGATTTTTTGTTTTCCTCTCAAATCTATTTTCATTTCATCCTGTTTCTTTGTTACTTTTGTATGCTTCCTTTTTTATTCTTTTGTTCTTCCAATTTTTTTCTTTATTTTCTTTGCTTTTGAATAGCAGTGTATAAGTATAAGAGCAAAATTTGCAGAATAAGGATAAAATAAAAATTGAGGTCTTTTGGAGGGAGCTGAACTAGCACTTTTGATCATCTTTTGGACCCACAAAATGTTTAAACAAAAAAAAAATTAAGTAGAAATAAAGTTTAAATCAATTTAAATAAAAACCTAAGCTCTAATTTGGATTTAGGCATTCCAATTATGTTGGAGGAACTGGAATTATTTTAACTTAGACTAAAAGTAAGTCCCTACTGTCACTACAGTACATCCTTCCAGTTGGGGCCAAGCCAGGAGAATACCAGGCTGAGAGCGGATCAGTGCTTCTTTCCACCTTGTGAGTGCCAGGCCCCTCCTGCCTCGCCACTCGCTCCCTAGCGTTCCATAGAGAGCTGAGAAGTGTTTTCCATTCTCATAAGTGTTTTGAAGTTGATCTTTGTGACTTGTGCTTTTTTAGCTTCTCTCTTGAGTTATCATTCTCCCCCTCCAAGGAGTTAGGATTTTCCAGTTTAAAAGAAAAGGGAAATGTCCCAGTTCTCTTTGTGCTTCTCATTTCTCCATCCTTGTTTCAATTCCTGTGAGGCTTTTTCTCTTCACTGAAATGCTTTCTAGTGCATGGATCTCCATCAGCATTATTTTAACCATAGTTACTCACAGTCCTCAGAAGCAAAAAATAAAAAATAGAAAAAAAGGAAAACAATGAAAAACAACCCTCCCTCTTTTCTCTCATTTCATCTTTCTGTGTTGATTACTAATAACCTTAGATATTGTTGCTAGTGGATGTACGGTAGATGGGTTGAAGCTTTTCTGATAATTATTACATGATTTAAAACAATATATATATATATTTAAAATAAACATATACAGTAAATGTATTGAGCCATGTTAACCTGCCAATGAGATCTGTGAAAAAGTAATGGCCTCATTTTTCCCTTTTTAATTTCTTTTACATTTTTTGTGAAGCGGCTGTACGTGGCATACATGTATTTTTAAAAAAAGTAGGTGTAGAGTGTTTTTTTTTACACTTTTAACTTAGCATGTGGTGTTGAAGTATTACCGTAGATCAAGTTTGTCTTCGCACTAAGATGTGAGGAAATTGTGATTTGTTCTCACCACCACAATTGAATTACACATTTATTATCTCCTATCATTTTGAAACACTGCAGTTTACCATGGGACACTGTATATATTTCTTGCCATAATGGTAAATGACTGATTGATATATTTAAGAGTTAATAAATTTGTGATTTCTGCTGACAATGTGTCCATCTTTCTTTCTTGAGAAGAGGTCCTGTATTTATGCAGGTGTGGTGATGGCCAGTGACAAGGGCAATGTGTCCTACTATGGTCTTCATTTAGCACATTACAACTTGCACTTGATGATAGCAAATGAATTGTTCTCTGCGCACAAAATAATGGTCTCTCCCGGGAAATTTTGCTGAGAACAAAGTAATTAACAACTAAGGATCCTAAAAGCTTCTAGATGTGGGCCCTCTGATTCATCCTTCACCGAGCTACTAAGACCTTAGTTCCTTTGCTCACTCAGTCTGGCCACCGAACACTTCAGTCTTCTCATCTGCAGTACACAGGCCAGGTACCCCAGCCCCTGCCGCCTCACGCCTTGAACGTGAGCAGACAGAAGGACTCAACTTCTCTCCATTTGCTAAAAACGCCACGTGCAAGTTTTCTCACATCTGTTTATGTGTCTTATCTAGAACATTTGTCCCCTGCTTGGTAAACCTGATGCTTACTCATCCCTTGGGTTCTGCTTGGAGTACCATTCCCTCCGGCGAATCTCAGGCAGCGCTCTGAGCTTGCTTTCTCTCCCAGCGTCTGCATAGCAGTTTGGGTTTACAGCTCCTGCCAACTATGTTGTTTCCAAAATATACATTGATTTGTGTCTCCTTTGCTGGCATATAATGTCTTCATGGGCCAGAACTGTATTCACACTATAGGACAAGGAAGGGGAGATACCATGAATAAATGGTCATTGAACTAAAGTCACATTGCAGTAGAACTACAAGTTGAGGTCACATAGGCCTAGAGCTAATGCTGGACCTTGTCACTATTGTCTTGATACTCTGAGCAATTGCTTCTCTCTGAAGAACCTCAATTTCAATTTCCATATTTGTAAAATGAGAACAAACACATTAACTTTCTAAGGATATACTGAGGCTTAGAAATAATGGATACAGACTGCCTAGAATACCATGTGGTAGGAATTAGATGGTAGCCCATTGTGAGTGTTCCGATCACTAATTATGAACTCCTACTGTTATTATTATTCTCTGCTCAGGGGATAGAGAACTCTTGTTTTGCTACAGGTCTACTCTCTTATGTAGATTGACAATTATTGATAAGCATATACCCATATTCAAATGTCTCAGCAGGAGAATGAGTAAAGTAACCACCACACCACCATGCTGAAAGAAAGATACTTTATAACATTCTTGGAAAGTATTCAAGGAATTTTAAGTAACTAAAATTTGGAATATGTAAATAAAATTATATAGAAGTGATAAACATAAAAAGATAACTTTTGACTGATTTCATTAAAGAAAATTGTACTACCATAATGAAGATTTTGTAGTTTTTGTGGGCTCCTTTGTCAGATATTTAGAAATGAGAATGTATAGAAAGATTAAATATAATCAGCATAGGATCAGCATAGCCAGCAACGTATCCATGATCTGAACGATAAGTAGTCCTAAGCCACCGTGACCTGGAGAAACAGCACCAAGAGTTTACAGTATTCCTGCTTTTCAGTTAGACAAGAGCAGTGCTTACAAGTGAGCTGGAATAATCTCCTGAAGACTGAGAAGGAAACTGATGAAATTAAAGCATAATCTTACCCTAGGAAAAGTTGTATTTTAAAGGATTTTACTACTTTTTAACAAAAATCAAAGTAGTTTTACCTTTAAGAAAAAAACAAGGTGCCACTGGGTGTGGCAGTGCATGCCTATGATCCCAGCTGCTCAGGAGGCTGAGGCAGGAGAACTGCATATTGGAGGCCAGCCTGGGCAATTTAGCAAGATCCTAGCTCAAAATAAAAAATGAAAGGGCTGAGGTTGTAGCTCTTTGGTAAAGCACCCCGGGGTTTAATGCTCAGTGCTACAAAATTACATACACGCATACATATATAAATATGAGTTGCCAACATTTTTAAATTTGAAAAGTTACAACACTACCCCACTGGCCCATTGCTCACTATAGCAAGAGCCAGAAAAACTGACACCTCTTTTAAGGGCAGCAGGTCTTCTGTCACACAACCCCCAGTCTCTGGAACTACACACACCTACATCTACACCTGCCATCTCCTTGTTAAGCCTCTGCATCTAAAATACCTGAAATTGGGGCTGGAATGTGGCTCAGCAATTACAGTGTGTGCCTGGCATGTGCGAGTACACAACTAAGTGTCTGAGCAACAAAAGCAACGTGAAAAACTAAATAAAATTGATTCTTTCTCTCTTTGTTCCTCTCTCTTTAAAAAAAAATAATAAAACAATTGAAATTATTTTGACTTCATTTTATCAAGAAAATTGAGGTCTGTGAAAATAAGCTCAAAGCAAAAACTTTTCTGAGGTGTTATTTACTATCTATAATTGCTATTAATCATTTATTACTGAGGTGATTATTTATTAAAGGAAGATTAGCCAGTATTTTGCTATAAGATGAACTTAGTGTGTCCTACTCTCTAAGTCTTGAACAAGCAAGAACTGTCAGACAATTTTTATTGCTGGATTTTATATAGAAAGTACCAGAATAAATTCTAAAATATTTATATGGATCCTAGCAATTCTCTATCTGAAGCAAAATGTTTAGAAAGGCTTCTGGGGATACAGGCCATTGGGCCTGACTCAACTGCCAACACACAGCATAGTCTGGATTGATCTCAGCTCTTGACAAGGCTTTTAGGCCCCCACTCCCTCGCTCCTTGGACTCTCTCCCTTGCTTGGAAGACCACAGCCATGATTTTTATCCACATGTCTGCTTGGGCTGCACTCATACTCCTATGGGTGCATATGACTGGAAGAAAGCACACAGCCACGCTGACAGGTGTCCATGGACACTCGCGGCCATTCACCTCTCTCAAGTGCCCAGAAACAGTTTCCCTCTTCTTTTCCCCTCTCTGCCAACTACTTCAGACTTTATTTACCTTCCTTCCACCTCCAGCACTTCTGCCTCATCCTGACTCAAGGAAGGACCTTGCTTCCTACTTCTCTTGGAAAAAAACATTCACTGCATCGACCTGGGCCCCCTGCCTTCTCCCCAGTTAGTGTGGATATGGAAATCCTGCATCTGGCACAGGCCAGCTCTCAGTCTCCTTGCACCTGCTCACATGTGTGGCAAGTCCCCAGCTCTCCCCCATCACTGCAGATCGTTTCCCTATACTACACACACATCTCCCCATTTCTCTCCTTTATAGCCACACTCGCCTGTATTTGCTGTCTACAATTTCTCCCCTCCCATTTTCACTTAACCCACTCCAATTTCCCACTCCACAAAATAGTTTTTATCAAAGACCCCAGTGACCAGCATGTGTTAAATCTAAGGGTCAATGTTTACTCTTCACTCTACTTGATGTCTCAGCAGCATTTGGCATCGTTGTTCACTGTCTTGAAACACGTGCTTCTCTTGCCTGCTGGACAATTCACTTGCCTGATGTTCCTTCCACCTTTCTAGATGCTCCTTCCCAGTCTCTGGCTCATCTTTTATCTTCAACCTGCTTTAAAATTGTGGAACTCTACTTTTTTTCTACTAGATTATATCTAATCTCAATGACTTTAGTTATTTAGATTCTCAAACACATCTCCAGCCTAGATCAGTACCCTAAACTCCAAACATGTATACCCAACTGCCTATGTGAAATCTACACCCTAGATCTAATAGATATCTCAAATTGACATGTGCAAAACTGAACTCCTGCTATCCTGTGCCCACCCCTTCTCCCAAGATAGTCCTCTCCACATTTCCATCTTTCAAGAATTAGGAATTCATTTCTTCCATTGATCAGACCAAAAACCTTAATTTCATTCTTTCTTTTGGCAGCATTGAGGATTGAAGCCAGGGGTCATCTATCACTGAGCTATATCCCCAGCCTTTTTTCTTTTTCAGGGTTCCCTAGTTGCTAGCTTCAAACTTGTCCATCCTCTTGCCTCAGCCTCAAGTTGCTATGATGTCCAAGCTTGATTTCATTCTTGATTTTCTTTTTCTATTTGAAATCTTGTTAACTTTAAAATGCAATCAGAATGTGAGCACCTCTCCTTTGGGCCAAATCACCATCATTTTTTTCTGTATTACCAGAACTTTCTCCTCATTGGTCTCTGTTTATAAGGGAACTCGTATTCTCAATGCAGCAGCCGAAATGAACATGTTAAAATATGAAGTCAAACCATGCTACTTCTCCGCTCAAAACCTCCATTGGTTTGCACTATCACTCAAACTAAAAGCCAAAAGTAGGGCCTTCGGGTGGCCAGTGCGGCCTTCCCCACACCTTTCTTGTCCCATTCTCCTGTGAACAGCCCTGGAATACTCCTGTGTCAGGGCCTTAGCGTTTGAAATTCACTGAGTCTGAAATACTCTTTGTTGGAGGTCCAAGTGGCCAGCCCTTTCACTTTCTTTTTTTTTTTTTTTAAAGAGAGGAGAACAGTGAGAGAGAGAGAAAGAGAGAAAATCAATTTTTATTGAGTTTTTCACATGGCTTTTGTTGCTCTGACACAGTTGTGTGCATGGGTGCTGGGGTTTGAACCTGTGTACTTGCGCATGCTGGGCAAGCGCCATAACCACTGAGCCACTGCTCCAGCCCCCTTTCACTTTCTTAAACCTTCACCAAAGTCACCTTGAGGAAGCTTTTGCTGATGATTGATCCTGAGATTTCAAACTCCCTCCCCTGCTGGACATTTCAGATTTTTCTCCCGAATTTTTTTCTCCTTAGCACATACTCTTAAACACATTGCTTTCCTGATTTTATCTTATCAATTTCCTTTTCCAGTAAAATATACATAACACTGTGAGGAATTTTGTCTCTTTTGTTCATTGATATGTTCCCAGCTCCTAGGAGTGCTTAATAAATATTTGTACCTAAAAGGAAACATGAATTAACTGCTTTCCTGTTGTATAGTTGGAAAATCTGAAGATTACAGCACATAGATGAGTTGTCTCAGAGTGACCTCGAGGTTGTAAACTGCTTGTATTATAACAACTTGTAAAAAGGAATCAGGAGAAAATACTATTGTAGCTAAAGAACAAATTTTCTGTATCATTGTACAAATGTAGAACTTTTTAAGGCTTCAAAGAATATAAAACTATATCCCAAATATCTCAAATAATGTGGAAAATTCTTAACTTGACAGAACAAGTAAGAGATGAGTCAGCTCTGGGGCTTCTTATTTCAGTGACTCAACAACGTGAAAACAGACCCAGGTCCTTTTCACTTTTCAACTCTGCCCTTCAGTGAGGGTAAAGTGTCCCACAGGTGAAGAGATCTCCTAGGGCCAAAATGCATGCCTTCTTTCTGAGTGTCACCTCCACACAGGACCACAACCAAGGGAAGAGAAGTTTTTCCTCTTTCTCTTCCACAACTGCCTTCCAGCCTCCAGCAAAGAAAGGTTTCCCAAGGGCCCTGTCAGCAGGAAACTGGATCCCTTGCCAACAAATAAGGACCTGCCCTGAGCTAGTCGTGGGCTCCTTTCCCTGGGCCATGGGTGTTAAGGGGAAGGTGCTTTTGTAGACCGGATTGGGCTGCTTTTCTTGGAGAAAGAGTTTGGGGACTGACATGGTCTGATATAAGAACAGAGGGGAAGTCAAAAATGTCATTGCCGGGGCTGGAATGGTGGCTCAGCGGTTTCGGCGCTTGCCTGGCAAGCACGAGGACCCAGGTTCAAACCCCAGCACCATGTACACAACTGAGTGTTGGAGCAACAAAGGCCATGTGAAAAACTCAATAAAGTTGTTTCTCTCTTTCTCTGTCTCTCTCACTGTCCCTCTCTCTTAAAAAAAAAAAAAATTTTTTTTTTAAATGTCATTGCCTTTACTGTTCCCAACAGTTGTGGGTAAAAAATGCTTTTGAGGGAATAAATTGTCATTTTCTCTGAAGTCTAGACCCATCCGCAGATGCCTTGCTTCTTGCTGTATGTTCCTGAATTTTCCTGCCACTGCCGGAAAATTCTTTTACCATGTAAACTCTTTAGATTTGGAAGTTCACACATTTTCTCAGTTTAAAATTGTTTTAGGAACTCCAGCCCCAAGAAGCGTCCATTCAACCAGACCCGCTCTATACCCACTCTGCATACCTTCCTTGACCTGCCCTAACTTTAATGAAAACACTTTTTAAAACCATACACTATGGAGGACTTGGTGCCTGAAATCACATTTAGTGATGGATTTTCTTCAATTCTTCTTTTCTTTTTTATTACTTTAAATAAAGAAAGAAAGAACGTGGGAGGTGGGGGGATTAGCAACCGACTATGTAAACACTGAAGATTTTATTCACCATCCACCCACTTGCTTCTGCCCCAGCAAAAGGAACAAAAGACCAAGCAGTTGGTTGACGTGCAGAACCTGTTCCCCGTGGTCTGAAGAAACAATTTGCTGCTGTGTGGGCAGCAGTGTTGAGCTAAATGACTTGTGATTAGGTGGTGTCATATGTACAACGCTTCTCCCTGTGAGCGCTGTCGCTGATCCCCGCAGGTGACTCAGAGGAGAGGTGGCTCAGAGTCTGGAAGCAGCCCTCATGTTCCAGTTTACCTTCCTCTCCTACTGGCTCTTCTGATCTTACCATAGCACCCTTTCACCCCCAAACCAAAGGACAAGCAGCCCTAATGCTCAAAGAATCCCTGTAGGAGCAGAGCTGAGTGACGCTGGTTTTGTGGATGTCGGGTTCCTGACCTCTCAGAGTCGAAGAATGAAACAAGGGACACCGAGGCAAGCGGAGTAAGCAGATTTAATTTAAAAAGAAAGATAGCAAAGCAGACTTCCCTCAGGTGGGGAGGGAGCCAAAGCTCGTGGAGGGGTTAGGTTTTCCCTTTTCATAGGACTTTCTCCCTTCAATTCCATATCATCTTCCTCCCCTCCATACCTAGGACATGGGCTCCCAAAATTCTGCTTGGGTCCAATCTTTAGTTTGTGCCTTTGGCATCAAAAGAAAGAATGTGGCACCTTCCTTAGCAGGAGGGAGTGTCATGTGGACCCACCTTGCCGGACCCTCTACTAGCACTGAGGATGTCGAATTGATCTTCTTAAAAGAACCGGTTTTCCCTTGATTGACTCTAACATTATAACTACTCTGACTGCCTAACTTTTCCCCCTGTCTCAGGAGGACTGATTTTACAAGGGACAATCAGGTTCGTAAGGAGCCAGACCACTCTTCCGAAAGATGGAAGAGTCCGTATGTGCACACATTAAACAGAAACTGAAACTTTAGAAGAGTGAACAAGCATTTGACTGATGGAGGTGACGAACAGGA
Organism: Aplodontia rufa; assembly: GCA_004027875.1. Taxonomy (NCBI): domain Eukaryota; kingdom Metazoa; phylum Chordata; class Mammalia; order Rodentia; family Aplodontiidae; genus Aplodontia; species Aplodontia rufa. The sequence continues at coordinate 17,956 of PVKS010005525.1, read as the reverse complement.
AAGAAAAAATAAAACAAAATTTTCTTACATACAGAAAACAAGAACTGAAGGCAAACACTGACCAAATACCTGCTATACGACAGGCGCTGTGATTAAAAGGGCCCCTTCCCAGCAGATTAGGATCATGAGTTTACGCCTTGTTCCTAACCTGGCCCCTGTGCCCCCTGAGAGATTGATGCTTATGCCAAACAAAACAAAATTAATACTTATCCAAGTAAACAAGCTGGACTTTTAGAAGTCACACTGAGTTATGGGTTGGCTCTTACTGCTCAATCCATTACTCATTCCCCAAGAGCTATGCTGGGGATTGAGGCGTGGGAGCTGGAGAAGCACCCTGGGCCTTTTTCCTTACTCAATGTGATCTCCGTGTCGATGCTGTGATTCCCTCAGCAGCAGAAAGCAAAAAGGAAATGAGGGAAAGTGGGCACCAGGGAGAGGGCTTCTGAAGCCCCAGGTCTCAGCAGTGTAGAACCTCAAGTTTATCTCTTCTGGATTAATCCCAACACTGTGGTCCTCAAACATGTCTTCTTAAACACACACACCTTTAAAAGGATGGCTAACACATTACCCAAGAACAAGTACTAACTCTCCTAGCTTGCTATGGTTTAGCTATAAGGTGTCCTCCAAAAGCTTAGTGTGAGACAAAGCAAGAAAGTTTCGAGGTGAAGTGATTGGCTTATGACACCCTTCACCTCATCAGCACATTATCCCCTGATGGGGATCAGCGAGGTGGTATCTGTCGGCTGGTAGGGTGTGGCTGGAAGAGGTGGGTCCCCAGAGTTGTGCCTTTGGAACATGCATTTTGTCTTTGTTGAGGGGATTTCTCTCTCTGCTTCCTGGTATGATGTCCTGAGCCACTTTCCTCCTCCACACTCTTCCACCATGAGCTGGAAGGAATAGAGTGGGCTGTCTACGTATTGAGACCTCTGAAAATGACTGCCAAAACAACCTTTTCCTCCTCTAAAATTGTTCTTGTCAGATCTTGGCCACAGCGATGAAAAAGCTTGACAAAAACACAGCTCACACACACAAAAAATATCTTCTTGGCCACCTCATGATCACCAATGTCCTCTCTCATTCTTAATACATTTACTTTCTTTTCTATTTCCCCTTCACTCTTACCAGGGAAACTATAAAGCATTAATTCTATTATCGAGCACAAGAAAGATTTGGAAATGCTATAATTCCTAATTAGCAGAAAGAAAAGGGGGGCGGTGCTCTGTTCTCCAAGTTGCATAAGTATAACAAAAACAGCATCATTCTGTGTACATCCTCTTAGGTAACTTACTTTTCCCGTTTACTGACATATCATCAATTTCAGTTGAAAAAAAATTGCTCCTATAACATTACTTTCATTGGCTCTATACTATTCACCTAAATGCTACACAATTTATTATAATCAACTACCTATTGTTGATCATGTATTTTTTTCTTATTTTTATGCTTTCAACAATAAGTAAGAAACATTCTCATAGCTAATTTTTTTTACATACAGACTCTTGATTGTGTCCTTAGGGAAATTGCCAAAGGAGAAAATACAGTGAGTCATCCCGTCAATTTCAACCTCACAAAAACAGTTATGATTTATAGGACAGAAATAATCGAAGAGATTAAATGACATACTCTTGCTCATTCAATGGTAATTTTCATCTCAAATCCAGGTTTGCATCCCCCATCTCATCATCTGCAGGTCCAAGTTAACGCCACAGGACTTCCTTGGGCCAACAAGTATAAAGCACCACACACAGAGCTTTCCAGAACAGGGTTGCTCTGCACGGCTTCAGTTCTGAGGTGCCTGTCTCCACTTTTTATTTATACTTGGTTACATTCTTCTCCAGATCTTTCTGTCCATGAATCCTGATGCTAAGGCTTCTGCTTTTGTTTTTTGAGTATTTTATTGTTTTTTTCTTCATTTCACTCTGCCCTTTAAAATTGACACAGCTATTTCCTATATATCATTTACCTTGTGCTTAATTATTACTCAAGCTGGGTAGTGCCATAGACAAGCATTTTCTGCCCAGATTATCAATTTTAGAACTGCAGATTAAGAAGAATGACATGAGAATTCAAAAGGATCCTTATTCTTTACAATTTCCCCTCAGCTGTTATATTTCTTACACTGGTATTTGCAGTAATACAAAAGAGAAAAATAAATAAAAGGATATGCTTCATTTTCAGAACAACAAGTCAATGGACAATTTATAGCTGCATTCCAATCTAACAGGCCATCTCTGAGTAAGAAATCCCAAATACTAGAATAGCCATTGCCACTTTAAAAGTGAATTAGGATCAGGGATGTATCATATTGTTACCACATATGCATTTATGATTGTACAACAACACAACTTTAAATTTTTTTTTTAAAAAGTGCATTGGAGTTGGGCATTATGGTGTGTACCTATAATCCCAGCTACTCAGGAGGCTGTGGCTGGAAGTTCAGAGGGTTGAAGTCAGCCTGGGCAACTTAGAAAGACCCTGTCTAAAACAAAGCTTATAACATCAGAATGAAAAAAGGATGAATTCATGAAACTTAGGAAAATATTTCTCAAACAATTTAGTTCAAGACCACTTTATACTCTTAAAAATAATTAATAATCTCATACAATTTTTATGTAGGTTATATTTATTGATGTTTGTCATAGTAAGATTAAAGCTGAAAAAGTCTTAAGATACATGAATATACAAGCATATTGTCCATTAGCCCTCAGAACAGTGATGGTGCCCCACATTATGAAGCCTCTGGAAAATTCCCCTGTGCACTCATGACATAACAGAAATGAAACAGACAGTTAAAGTCTTGGTGTTGCTGTACTTCAGATGTTGAAAAAATCCAAAGTTTCGTGTGTTAAAGACTTGGTCCCAGGAACAGTGCTATGGGAGTCAGGGGAAACCTAGGCGGTAGAGCCTTATGAGAGGTCTTTAGGTGATTGGAGGCATGGCCTTAAAGGGGACTGTGAATTCCCCAGCCCTTTCTTCTTAACCTTTTTCCTGGCTGATTGGATGAATGATTCTGCTGTATTGTATGTCCTTGCCTTGAGATGCTGCCTCACCACAAGCCCAAAACCTGAGGCCAAAAGATCATAGATGGAAACCACCAAAACTGAGACAAAATAAACATCTTGTTTTTATAAGTTAATTATCCCAGGTATTTTATTAATGATGGAAAGCTGACTGATAAAATATTATTGTGAAAATAGTTTTTACATTATCAATCCTTGAAAAAGTCTTAGGGACCCTCAGGATGTTCTTGGGTCACACTTTGAGAAACTCTGGCCTAGATGATGTGTGGAAGAAGAGTAAAGCACCTGAAGGCTGAACTACCAGGCACCATTAGAAACCCACCCTCCTCCAGGACGTTTATGATGCCACACTACCAACAGTGATTTGGATAGTGAATAGATAAATAGAGGAGGAGACCAAAGCACAGGCCATCGTCCAAAATTAATCTAAGTCGGCCAAAATGGGCTACCAGGGAATGCCTGAGGTAGGGGTATTTTTTGTTGATTTTTTGGGGGGGTTGTTTTATTTTGTTTTGTTTGTACCTGGGGATTGAATCCACAGGTACTTTACTACATCCATAGCCCTTTTTTTTGTTTTGTTTTGTTTTATATTGAGACAGAGTCTAAGTTACTCAAGGCCCCCATTAGTTGCTGAGGCTGGTCTTGAATTTGCCGTTTCCTGCCTCTGCCTCCCCAGTCACTGGGATTACAGGTGTGTGCCACTGAGCCCTGACTCAAGTAGTTTTAAACATAGACAAAATACATGATATCATGGTTTTCAGACACCTACAATCAGGCATTGTAGGAAATATAACATAACCAGGAGAGCCCTGTACTCAGTCCAAGCTTCTGCCTAGAGAGAGTTTCCAGCCCACATCATAGGGCGGTGAATCCATGCCTTGCTCAGCAGCGTCCTGGGTCGAGGACACGGAAGTGGGTGAACAGGGAGGACGAAGCAGCCGGGGTTCACAGGACATAGTGCCCGAGAAAGAACTGCACCGAGGATGCTGTGGAGATTCCCATCAGCGACTCCTTGAGCTTTCACTGAGAACTGATCAGTGAGACCGTGGGAAACACCTGACAGGACTGAAGAGCAATATCCCATATGTCACATATGGCTCTTCTATTTTTAGGCCTGTGTGATGTCCACTTACTCCCTGTGCTTCTGGCTTGTGATGATCTTGCCACAGGGTTATAACTGGGAGACTGTGTCTCCTCAATTTTGGTTTGTGGGAATAAATTTTACCTACTTTCATTATGGATGTGTGTGTGTGTGTGCGCGTGTGTGTGTGTGTGTTTTAGGTTATGCCAGCCTAGTGGCAATATCTGTTTTTTGTTGTTGTTGTTGTCATTGTTGTGTGTATATATTTACTTATTTATTTATTTTGATGGAAGCATTAGGACAGAGTAAAAATCAGTGTGGCTTACATATGGTTAAAAACAAACAAACAAAAAACAAGAAAAAATAGATAAATTGCATTTCATTAAAATTAAATAAAATGTTTGCTTATCAAAAGACACTATCAAGAAGGAAAGGAAAAACACAGAATGGAAGCAAATGATTTGCTAATTATATATGAAATAAAGGTCTAGGATGCAGAATGTGTGTGTACACAGACATATACAATCATGAAAAGACAAATGACCCAATTTAAAACTGGGCAAATTATCTGAATGGACATTTCTCCAAAGAAGACATATGAATGGTCAATCAGTACCTGAACAGGTGCCTTTATGAAAACACATTTCAGAACTCTGAGCTACCACTGTGCACATACTGTAATAACAAAGAAAATCGGAAGTATTTTCAAGGATGTGGAAAATTAAATCCCTCAAGAATTGTTGAGAATGTAAAACGGCCCAGTTTCTGAGGAAGAAAGTTTGGTAGTTAATCAAAAGTTAACCATAGATGGCTGGAGCGGTGGCTCAGAGGTTACAGCACTTGCCCAGCATGCGCAGGTACACGGGTTCAAACCCCAGCACCACGTACACAACTAAGTGTCAGAGCAATGAAGTCCATGTGAAAAACTCAATAAAAATTGATTCTCTCTCTCTCTCTCTCTCACTGTCCCTCTCTTTAAAAAAAAAAAAAGTTAACCATAGAGCTTTATGACTCTGCATTACCCGGCAGTTCCATCTCTAGAATGGAAATGCATATGTACATCAGAATTTGCACGGAAGTCTTCACAGTAGCATTGTTTATAATAGCCAAAGTGCAGAAAGAATCAAGATATTCACAAATCAATGAACGGATGAACAAAACATGGTATATTCTACTAATGGAATGTTTTCAAGCCACAAAAAGAAATGAATAGGTGCTGAAATATGGATGAAACTTGAAAATTTTATGCTAAGTGAAAGAAGCCATACAAAAAGCCCCACTTTATGTGAGATCGTCTGTATGAAATGTCCAGAATAAGTAAATCCATAAAGAGGGAAAGCAGAGAAGTGGGCTTTCGGATGGGAAAGAGGAATGGGAAGATACAGATCTCTTCTTTATTGGTACTGTAAATGCTTTGGAATGAGATAGTGGTGATGGTTGCGCAATACCAATACACTAAAATCCCGGACTTGAACATTTCGAAGTGGTGAAAATGAGGACTTTTATGTTATTTGAATTTAATCTCAATTTTTAAAGTTTTAAAAAATCTATGGTGCTTTTGCACTACCTTCTCAAAATTCAGGATTTTCACCTGAAATAGTAGAAATATTGCTGGGAAATGATGCTTTTTATAAATAGAATTGTATGTTAAATATTCTAAGATGTCCTCCTTAACTTGCGATGTAGACCATTACTCCTGTAAGCACTTTATCTAGCTGTCAATTTTACAGCACATCTCTGGAGATTATGCAGTTTCTCTTGATGTGTTCAAAGGGAAGTTTACTCAAGAGCTTTCTGTAAGTGAGAATTGGAATTTGGGTCAAACACGAACTCTGGAAAGATGGTGAGGATATGGGCGGGGTGGGTAAGCAATTGCATAATCTCAAAAGAGCAAGTTACGAAAACAACAGAAGCACATCAGTTCTGGAAATGCAAAAACGTTACCAATTTATATATTGCTAGTTGATAATCTATTTATTTGGAAGTATAAAAGTCAAATGAGTAGATATACCTCAGACTCATGGAGAGGTGATCAAATCAAACTTAACTTTTCTGCAATATTTTATTTCTTTTGTTTCAAAATAGGTAAAGGGGCTTGGCGTGGTGACTTTCACCTGTAATGCCAGCTATTCACAAAGCTGAGGCAAGAGGATTTGAGACTGGGCAGAGCAACTTAATGAGACCTTGTCTCAAAATAAAAAATAAAGAAATGGCTGGGGAAATAACTCAGTGGAGAAGCTCCCCTGGGTTCAATCCCTAGTTCTTCAAAATAAATAAACAAAAATAGATAAAACACAAAATGCATTTCTTTGGGTATACATTCATATAATCCTCACAGAGTCCTGTGAAGTAGTTGTTTATCATCCCCTTATGGGAGAGGATGAAATTAACCCACATGGAAGGGCAAAGCACACAGTGACGTCCCCAAAGTAGTAGTATTGACAAACCTGGAGGCCAGGCCCCGATCCAGACTCTTCCTCTTACTATTGAATTATGTATTTAATTTTGAAAAGGTTTTCTATAAGAGGGAGCAAATAAATGGCACATGAACCAAACACATAAGTTTTGTTTGCTGCTTGTTTTGGGATAGGAGAGCAGGCAGTATGTGTTTGGAAATGATCCTTAAGAACAGCAAAAGACAATGACCCAGGAGCAGAAGGGGACAGAGAGGGAGCAAAATCTTCAGGGGGAGGTGGAATCCAGCACCCCAGGGGAAGAGTTGCCTTAGAAGGGAGCACTGGAAGACCTTCTATAGAACTCAGAGAAAGTCGGGAAGAGCACCTCCCTAGGGCAAGAAGGAGATATTGGATGGACAACGTGGAATCAGAAGTCACGTTCTCAGCTTACGGAAGTTGAAGGAGGGCATTGTGCATTTGAGGACAATGGAGAAGGCAGGAAATATTGTTGGAGAAGGGAGGAGAGCAAGGGTGAGGGGGCCAGGGAAACGTGATTGGATTGGTAGGAGGGTCTAAGAGCCACTAGAGTTGTGCACACACAATTTAAAAGGTGAGTCAGCAGCGTGGAATGTTTTTCTCCTGCCCATATTCATCTACTTGGGGGCTAGCGCTGAGCAGGTCTATAATTAGGTTCAGTTAGGAATCAAGACAATTATGTAAGAGCTCAGTTGGGTAGGTAAATACACTAAATTTTGAAACATTAATCAAAGTTTGCCAGCAGGACTAGAAGGGACATTCAGACGGGTGAAATAAAGCATGTAAAACAATAAGAGTGAAATGTCAGTGCATCCAGAAAACTCATGTAGAATTGATGCGAGGATTTTGAGATGAGGCCGGTATTGTCTCTTTTCCTTACAGTCAGATTCTCTGCTCCCACTGGCTGGTGAGTGGAGTCTGGGTCGACTACAGATTCCAGCATCCAAAATAGTCTGTTTCTAGAGTTTGCAGTTATTCCCAGTTAAAACTGGGAATTTGACTTGGCTGCAGGTTTCTGCAGCTGAAATAGTGTTAGCAGCTCCCCAGCTAAGAGTTGGGTTTTTCCCCAGCTACTGTTGAGCGCTGCATTGCAGCTCTTGGCGTGGAAATTCTTTCAGGAATTTGGCACCAATCTTTTGTGTGCTTGTCTTGTGAATTTGAAGAATAAAATCCATGGACAATCACGGAAGGGAAGCTTGAAAGGACAAGGATTTATTGAAGGAAGGAGAACAGAGACTCCGCAAGGTACCTGGAAGCCAGATTCCATTTTATGTGTGTTAGGCCGGGGTTTACATTGTTTTGGGTTTGAGCCTCGATAAAGATTCATGTAAAGCAGGCATTGAGGGAAACACCAACAACATTGGTTAAACTCTATGTAAAACAGGCATTGAAACTGGGAATCAAAATCATTGGTTAAATGATGCAAAACAGGTGCAAACCTTTCCCAGTTCCCATCTGTGTCCACCCCGACTTCTTAGTTTTCCCACCTCTGGGACAAAGGAGTTGCTCCCACAGTGAGCCTCATGGTCTTTTGAAGGCCCTGAGCATACCCGTTAATGGCTCTGTACTGCCCACCTTCTAGGTGGGGTTGAGTGGGGCCCATAGTCCTGACTACCCAGCCATTTTACTATCTCTCCTAATCTGTCCCAGAATGGTGTTACTGGAGTAAAATGTGGACAAAGAAGGAGAGTGTCAAGAGACAATTCTAGAGAGATTTGTAGTTTAGTGTTTTTGTTGTTGTTGAAAGGTAAAGCTACGCAAGTGTCAGGTAGCTAATGCATGCAATGTCACGTACGGCAAGAATTTACTTACAGGCAATGAACAGAGAGCCACCATAGTGTTTTGTTTTATTTTGGTACTGGGGATTGATCCCAGTCGCCCTTAACACTGAGCAACATCCCCAGCCCTTTTTATTTTTATTTTGAGACAGAGTCTCACTAAGTTGCTTAGGAAGGACCTCACTAAGTTGCTGAGACTGACTTTGAATTTGCGATCCTCCTGCCTTAGCCTCCTGAGCTGTTGGGATTATAGGTGTGCACCATCAAGCCCAGCCCCTGTAGTGTTTTAATGATAAGAGGGATTTGGTTAGTTTTATATTCAGGAGAAATTTCCTTGGGAATAGTGTGGAGCCTATATTGAAAAGGGTCAATATTAGAGATGTGGATTTTGGGACACATACACCCATGTCCCAGCCCCCTAAACCTGATAACCTGTTGCGTTCCATAGCATATGAGATTTAGCATATGTGATTAAATTAAGAATCTTGAGATGAGTGTATTATCCAGGTAGGTCTAGTGTTATCACAAGGGTTTTTATAGGGGAAAAAGGGAAAATTAGAGGAAGAGGGTCTGGAGTGGTGGCTCAGTGGTTACAGTGCTTGCCTGGCATGCTCGATTACATGGATTCAAACCCCAGCAGCCACGTACACAACTAAGTGTCAGAGCAACAAAAGCCATGTGAAAAACTCAATAAAAATTGATTCTCTCCCTTTCTCTCTCTCTGTCACTGTCCTCTCTTAAAAAAAAAAATTAGAGGAACAGATGTGGATACAGAAGCAGACATGAGGAAGGAGAGATTTGAAGACGCTGTACTGCTGGCTTGACAATGGAAAAAGGCAGCAAGTGCAGGTGGTCCCCAGAATCTAGAAAAGATAGGGAAACAGGAAAGAGACCCCCCTGGACCCCTAGAGCCTCTAGAAGGTACACTGTCCTTCCAACACCATCATTTTAATCCGGTGAGATTTCTGACCCTCAGAACTGCAAGAAAATCAACAGGAATTGATTTAGGCCATTAGGATTTCAACTAGGAATTTATTGCAATGATCCAGGTGAGTGATTGAGATTTGTGAGCAATGACTGGGAACAGTGAGGATGAGCTCACTGGGTACTTATTAGAGTTGTGACCATGGGAAAGTAGCGTTCCTGAAAGAGGGGATGTGTCAGATGAGTAATTTACCAACACAAATCATTCTTCTCTTTCTAAAACACAAAGATGTTGCCAGAAAGTTACTGTCTGGCAAAGGACTTCATTTCTCAATCCCCTTGCAACTAATGGTCATATGTCTGGTTCTTGCCAACAAAATGGGGAAATAAATGCTGTGCGTCACTTCTGACGTCAAAGACGTTAAGAAGTTGGTGTGAATCTACACTCCCTCCTTTATTCATTGTTAAGTATGAGGAGTCTGAGGTGTTCTGGGCAGCAGGAGAGCTAATGGGTGAGGAGCCAAATATCAAAGGAGGCCCCAAAATCTACACAAGGAAGATCATCAATTGAGCGGAAATACCCACATGGGATGGTTCAGAAGCAAGATAAGAACTTCCTTTTTTTTTCAATCACTTATTTTCATCATAAAGATTAGTAATGCAACTGGAATAGTTGTTTTAACAAAATTTTAGAATTTGTGCCATTGTTGAGTGGATGGCAGAAATTGATATAGGAGTTTTGAAAGGACGGAAATCCATGCTATATAGTATCAATAGACTTGAAAAAACTTAGCTGACAATAACGAAGTACCTGTCAAACTTATAGCTCTAAGTTTTAATGAACTTATAGTTCTAAGTTTGAAGGTTGACTGCCGGTTAGTGATTGTATTTAGAAGGTTATTAGCAGAAAGATGAGCTCAGTTATGCATCTACCTGCATGCAAGCAAAAATGAAAGAGACAGGAGCACCCTGACATTTGGGGTCCCACAGAGCCAGGAAACCTGTGTCATTCTAGAACTCAAACATTAATGGATAAGATTTAGAAGGTTGGAACAACAAAGACACTTTAACTTAACTTTTCTCAGATAAACAAAGTGATTCAGTTCTAGAACAAACATCAGATTAAAAATATTTTTTTCCCATCGGAACACTATTGTTTCAAGCAGCTTTAGGACAGGCACCCTTAAGTTAGAAGAAAGATGTAGGGCAAAATAATTGAAGAACTGGAGGCGGTAAACAATATGTGGGTTAAAACCTTAATTGCAGTATCCTGGAATAAGGAATTACCTAGAAGCAAATAGAACAGGAACCCACTACGTTTTTGAAGAAGCTGTATTGTCAAAGGATTCACAATCCTGGGCCATGAATGTTTAAGCATCATCCTCAAACCCTAAAACTTGCAAAGGTCTACAGAAGCTAAGGACATTCCTCAATGACCGTTCCAGAGAAGGCCATCAGGCAAGGAAGAGCCTTCTAGGTATGGAGTTGGTATTACAGGGGGCAACAGGGTATGGAATTCCTGCTAGAAAGATGCTTCAACATCCAATCAAGGATAATTTCAACTCTGCCAGCAGCCAGTGACTGCTGTATGGCCCCCCTATTCTCCCCTTCAATCATGGAGTGTCCCAAATACCACCAAATACACTATGCATAAAACAGAACTAAATTGTTTTAGAACTCACTACAGTAAGAAGTAACACCACTTTGATGGAAGCTCACAAGCACTCAGAAGAAAGAAGTCATAAGTAGAATATTTGTAGGGTTTCAGAGTCTGGGAATAGTTGGTTTGAGGCAGGTCATTCAAGGTGGGGAAGTGTTTGAGACAGGGCAAACCGTGATTTAAGAGTTTAGTGTCATTTTGTGCAAGTGAAAGAAATATCATGAAGCCTTTTTAAGTAAGCTGCTGTTGATAAGTGAACTATTTACTCAGATGAACAGACTGTTTTGTCTGGGGAAAAAATGATCTGTGGAAATTTCATAAGAGAAAACATTGAATTGTTTCTTGATTTACAGCTTTGTCTTTTCTGATCGAAATTTTGCTGAAAAAGCAACAAAAGTTGTGGTGTACAATATTCTTCTAACTTGTATCAACATATATGGTCTCCATTTTTACTATTTGAGCTGTCCTGTTCAGGTTCCTTCTTGATATGGGTGTCAGAGATGCCTCTTTTTCTTTTTTTTATTTTGGTATTGGGGAGTGAACTGGAGCACTTAGCCACTGAGGCCCCATCCCCACCCCATTCTTTTATTTTTATTTTGAGGCAAGGCCTCCCTAAGTTGCTTACGGCCTAGCTCAGTTGCTGAGGCTGGCTTTGAACTTGTGATCCTCCTGCTCTAGCCTCCTGGGATGACAGGCTCGCAGCACCATGCCTGGCTCAGTGATACCTTCTAATCTAAATGTGGCCAGACCATGAGGAACCACATCTAAGCCTGGTGGAAATGACTTGTGCATCACCTGGAGAACTAGGATTGAAAGGGCTTTGGTTCTTTGGGGGAGAAAGTAGGTATATTCTGTATTTAGAAAGGAGTTTGTAGTTGGATGGACCATGTAGAAAACAACTAATCACCAAAATTGTGTACTTCTCTTGCATTGTATGGAACTGTCACGGGGAATTATCTCCCCAGCTAGAGAGCACATTTCCCAGCTTCTTTTGCAATCAGGTAGAGCCATGTGACTAGTTCCCAGCAGTGTGGATAGAATGTGGAAATGATGTGGGTCACTTCCAAACTGAAAATCTGTAAAACAGATGTGAATTCTCTTCCTCCATTTGGCACTGAAGGAGGATCATTTTGGAACTCCGGGGGAAGGCAAAACCACAGATGGACAGAGCCTGGGTGCATGCGTTTCCACATGTGGAGGGTCACACACCAGACCTACCATATCGCTTTGTTAAGTAAACTTCTATTGAGTTAAATCACTGAGATTTGTTAGTTTATTTGTTTATTTATATTTTTTAAAGAAAGAGGGACAGTGAGAGAGAGAGAGAGAGAAAGAAAGAATCAATTTTATTTAGTGTTTCATGTGGCTTTCCTTGCTCCTTCACTCAGTCATATATGTGGTGCTGGGGTTTGAACCCACATCCTCACACATGCCAGGGAAGCACCATAATTACTGAGCCATCACTCCAGCCTCTTGTTAGTATATTTATAACAGTAGGTAGCATTTTCCTAACTTATGATGTGGATTATCATAAAACATGGAATATACATATATATTTGTATATATGTATACACATATGTAAGTTCATAGACTAACAGTTATATGTTAATTAAAATGCAATACAAAGACATATTTATAGAATCATGCCATTTTGCTAATAACACAAGTAGCATCTATACATAGAGAGGAAATATGTAAGAATATGCATTTTCAATAATAAAATGTTTGAATATTGGGCTTCTTGATAATTTCCATCTTATTCTTTTCTGTCCTGAATTTTCCAAATGCTCTAAATTAAAATGAATTATTGACATGGTGAAAATGAAGAATTATTTAAAAGATATAGCTATTCATAGACAGATGCATGTGCCACTAAGACAGAAATCATAATTCCCGAGTCCTGTACATAGTAGGGCCTCAAATAATACCTATTTAATAATTATAATAATATACAACAGCCTTTAGTTTCCCAGAATTGATGATGTCACAGAGGAGGAGAGCCCTTGTAGGTGTTCTTTTTTCAAAGCTGGTAATGTTTTTTTAAAACTGGTAATGTCCAGTAAGTGGCACCATTATAAACTTTCTAAGACCATTTAAGAAGTGTAGGCTGCAACATCAGCTTTCCAGACATAACTGATCTAATGCTGTGATTCATAATTACGAGCCATTTTAGGGTAAGAGATTGGTTCCTGAGGTCACCCATGATCCCAGTGGAGTTGGTGGCAGTGGTATCTTCCTCCCCAGAGGAATGTTGAAGTGCCATCCAGTTCTGACTACCTGTGAAAACATGCTTTCTATCACCATGGCAGCAAGACTGGCCATGCTGATTAAATAGGTTTCTGCTCTCTGTCTCAGGAAGAGTAAAATCCACACTTCCAGACACACGATGATTCATTGCTTTTGGCCTCATTAAGAGGGTATAGACCTTCTGTCTGCTAACAAAACCATTTAAGCTGATGATTAAAATGATGCCGCCAAGCAATGTGAATTCCAATAAGCAGTTCCAAATCCCAGCTTTGCTTTGGAAAAGAAGGTAGACCAAAAAACAAAACAAGAAACCATATTAACCCTTTAAATGTGTATATTTTTCCAAGAGCCAGAACCAATCTGGTTGTTAGAGGAAAACATCAATCAAAATTCCAACAAGATGACTAAACTAATAATAACCTCAAAATGTATGAATTTTTACACAAACAGGGGGAACCTTGCCTAGGATACCTGGAGATGTAGGGAAGGAGGCAGGGAAGGGGGAAGGAATAGGAAGGACATCAATGAGATTGGAGGGAGGGAGTATGGGGAATCAACTCAGAAGGAAACCTCCGACCTCCACAAGAAGTCCATTTGACACAGGGGTTCTTTTGGGGGAAACAGAACCATGGGGAACCCAACGGGGGAAACCATGACATGGCATCAGCCTTGGCTAACTATGTAAATATACATTGGTTCTTGATTGTTTGATAATGATTCCTCCTCAACTGTAAGTCCATATTCAACTAATAAAAAAAATTATAAGTACAGGGCACAGAAAACCGCAACAGTTCTCCACTTAGTCCCGAAGAACAAAGGTGGTAGTTAGGATGAAGAGTTCCTGCCTGAAGGTGGCATCTTCATAAAGGAGATGGAAACAGAGGAAAGACGCTGCTGAAACTGAAGGCTCAGAGGACAGAAACCGAACCCCAGTGAACATTGTATGGAAAGGAGCCAGTGATGCAGTTGGGAATATTCTGAAGCAACAATGTGGCTTTTGAATTCACAGACATATTTGCTACAAAAAAAAAAGGGATATGAGAGAGAATAAGCTGGACCATAAGAAGAAAATGCAACTGCTCAATTCAAATTTGACTGGCAAAGTAAGAATTCTGATCAAACTTTCACACACATGCGCGTGCACACATACACACACACACATTGGATCAAAATATATACCCTTCAAACTAGAAGTTTTCTGTTATTTTTCCCATATGTGTGCAGGAAGACTTCACAACCAACAGCTAATCAAAGCATCGTTTTTTAAAAAGCCACTCTAAAATTTCACGATCTTTAATGCAACAACTCTGCCAATATGCCTCTGTGAAGATTCTGTTTCTAAAGAGAGCATATTTGGAATGGCATGAAATGACAGCACCATGCTTCTTCAGTGGGATGGAAGGAAAAGCTAATAATTTATCAACAGGAGTTCAGAAGAGTTAAGAGTATCTTTAGAGAGCCTAGGTGAACACAACTGCTTTGTAAAAAAAAAAAAAAAATTACAATGTAAAGCAGTTTGGTGGTAAGACAGCAAAACTGAGGAAAAGAGATTCACCCAGGACAGCACTGAGAGATCAAAACACAGCGCCGTGTGCAGTTAATTAGAGGGCAAGTCAGGAGCGTGCCAAGGTTCAAGGTGCACTGTGGATGGATTACAGCAAATGAATCCCTGGTAGCTCGGAGCAAAAGTGATTTTGATTTCTCAGAACAAAACATTGGGAGAAATCCAATAAAGTAAACAGAATAGTTTCAGGCTCCAGAGACCTCTAACAAAATGGGTTACTAAGGAGAAAATGCCCAAATGTGAATTGTAATGTAAACAAGCATAGGAAATAAGAGCCAGTGACCACATTTAGTCTGAAATGTGCTGGTCAATTGAATTTCGCATTCCCTAAACAGTTCAATTTTGCTTGGGTCAGATGTATACTTGATTTTCCACCTAAAAGAGCATTGCAGTTGTCAATAACAGAATGCATAATAACAAAGCATGATCGGTGGCAAAATACCTGTAGAAGACATAATTTTTTCCTTTAAAATGTATGATACTTAAGATCTATTAACAGCCCATTGTCCATGGTAAGGACTACAGGCTCATTTGAGTCTGATTTTCCTGGGACACCTACCCTTCTAGGGAATCCAGACGGGTGATTTCTCAGCAGGCTTTCTCACTTTTTCTCTCTCCACTGCCTCCTTTTTGTCTCTGTCTCTCAATGTTTATTACCTTAAATAAGAGCTTCAGAAAACAAAGGTTATGATTAAATTGTGGATATTTAGAAAAAATGCATGTTCAAAGATGAAGGAAAGAAATCTTTCCATCCATGTGATGCATTCAGATATGAGACTAATAATTACTTACCTAGAATCTTCATTTTACCTCTTCACAAATGAAATAGGACTGAGAATCCAGAGAAGTTCAGATAATCTCTGTATTTTTCCCTCTTCCTAAATAATGTCTTCAGATAGTGTAGATCAATAGAACCAGGATGCAAAGTTGTGGAGAATCAAGCAGTACTGAACTCCTGCTTTGCCAAAGATTATTCCACAGGCCAGAAATTGTTTGCGTAAAGATCAAGCCATCCTCAGATTGATGTTTTAATTTCCCAAGTTCTTTTATCAGCCACATTTGTCACACTGCTATAGATATGTAAGGACCTATTTCTCTTAAATATCTCATTTTGACTTTCCACCATTTGGGATGTCTCTGTTTTATGATTCCAAAACAATCCTAGAATCAATGGACTAGACAGGAAAAACTCAGGACCATCATCATTGATCACCATCAATTCTCCAATACCATTTCATCTGGAGAGTTCCAGATTGCATGACCAGGACGGGAGTGACAAGATGGAATGAGGAGTGACACATATTTACTACAGATAAACACCTATAAAGAAAAGGGAGGAAGTAGAACTAGGCATGGGGACAAGTTTAATGCTAACAGAGTCACAACAAACCTTGGTCAACCTGATTGGAAACTGTCCACAGGGTACAGCCCATTAGTGTTCCGCAACAGATTTATTTTATTTTATTTTTTAAAGAGAGAGGGACGGTATGAGAGAGAGAGAAAGACAGAATCAATTTTATTTAGTTTTTCATGTGGCTTTCATTGTTTCCTCACTTCGTTGTGTACGTGGTGCTGGGGCGTGCAAAGCAAGCACTGTAACCGCTGAGCCACCGCTCCAGCCCCTGCAACAGATTTAAATGACCGGTCTCAATACTCCTCTTCGTCAGTCAATCTGCATCATCTGCTTCAGGAAGAACATGACTTTGGACGAGGCGAGTCTGGGCATCCGAGGGTGGAGACTGTCTGAATGTCACACTCGTCACACTTACCATGAGCTTTTGAAGGGGTCTGGACACTGCTTCTTCACATTTATCAAAGCAAAATAGTCCCTCTGCATATTTCCACACAAAAACTCATACATGAATGTTTAAAACACTATTAATATTCAAAAAGTGGGGACAGCCCAAATGTCCATTAAATGATAAATGGATAAAATATGGTATATCCATGCATTGGCACAATATTTGGCAATAAAAAGAAATGAAATACTGTCAGATGCCACAACATGGATGAACCTGGAAAGGATGATGCTAATGAAAAAAGTCATAAAAGACCACATATAATATGATTTCATTTATATAAATGATAAGTCTATAGAGAAAAATAGATTTGTGGATTCCTAAGACTGGGAGTGGGGAAGCATGGAAGTGAATACAAGGACTCTTTTAGGGATGTGAAAATATTCTAACCTTAGATAGAAGTGACATACAACTTTAAATACGCTGCAATCATTGAATTGCTGACTTTAACTGGGCAAATTTTATGGTATGTGAAATAGATCGCAATAAAGACTTTAAAGTCTGCATTAAAGTAAGGTAGGAAAATGTACTTCCTGCACATCTCTGAATATGCTCAGCTTATCATCATCCTTATTGTCAACATCATTATCATCACCATTAATATTTATTAGGCACCTGAACCAGGCACTCATTTAATGTGCTTTGTGTTAAAAGAGGAACAATCCAATCCCAAATCCAGTAGAACACAGGAAATAACCAAAATCAGAGCCAAAATCAGTGGAAGTGAAAAAAATATATAATGAATCAACAAAACAAAGAGTTGGCTCTTTGAAAAAATTAAAAACATTGACAGACCCCTAGCCAACCTCACCAAAAGGAAGAATTAAATGAAGCACATCAACAAAATAAGAAATGAGAATGGAGACTTTGCCACTGACTCAACGGAAAGCCAAAGGATTATCAGAAACTACTTCGAAAAACTATGCTCCCCCAAGTTGGAGATTTTGGAGGACATGGACAAACACTTAGCTGCATATGACACTCCCAAACTGACACAGGAGGATATTGACCAGCTCAATAAACCAATGTCAGGTAGTGAAATTGAAACAGCAATCAAAGCCCTTCCAGAAAAGGAAAGCCTGATGGATTCTCAGCTGAGTTCTACCAGACCCACAGGAAAATTAACACCTCTGCTGAGTAAGCTATTCCATGAAATTGAAAGGGATGGAACACTCCCAAAGATTTTTTATGAGGCAACCATAACCCTGATGCCAAAATCCAACAAAGACACACCAGGAAAAGAAAACTATAGACCATTATCCCTGATGAACATAGATGCAAAAATCCTTAACAAAATCCGAGCGAACCACATCCAAAAACACATCAAAAAATAACACAACACAATCAAGTGGACTTTATTCCAGGCATGCAAGGCTGGTTCAACACATGTGCATCAGTAAATGTAAATCATCATTTAAACAGAATTAAAGACAAAAACCATATGATCATCT